>BJCM01161296.1:0-17129 GCA_018326385.1 Flaveria bidentis
ATAGTTTCTTTGCTTGTGTATACTCCGAGTATTGATGGAAAATATCCTTCGGAATAGACTGTGTAAGCAGAGCATATACTTTCATTTCTGCATTGTGTTTTGTCTTTTGTCCATCAGTCATGCCACTTAGTGTAAGTTTGACACCGTCAGCTCCAACAGGCATGCTGTACCCCGACTCTATAGCCTCCCACAAATTTGTATCTACTCCATTTAAGTAGATTTCGAAACATTGCTTCCATTGTGGGTAGTCGTCTAACGTGATAAGCTTTGGGGGTTTATTATGAATTCCCACTTCGTTCTCCAATAGCAGTAGGTTTTGTATACGTGTGTCCCTTCCTGCTGTGTATGCTGAATACTGGTCATCCATTTCACTAAACTTTAATTTTAAAACAAACTGTTTTTAAGTGTGCGAATGAAGGTAGGCGATTGAACTATGCGGATAGTTCAATCGTGCGACTGAACTAATGCGGATGAGTCAATCAGCCAAATGAACTAATGCGGTTGAACAGTCCGAATAGAGTTCTCAGTCGTACGAATGAGTGTACGAATGAGTCCAATCGTGTGTATGGGGAATGCGAATGAGTTCAGTCGTGCGATTGATTCAATCGTGTGATTGAAGCTGCTGGAATTCGAAAAATTCTAGGTTTAACGTGGTTTGGCCGCAAAAACTTGAATTTTACTATCCCTAATTGCCGTTTTCCGGAAAAACTGAACTTTATGACCAGGAGACGTCTAAGACACCGTTTGACACAAAAATATTGCGTTTTTTAGTGACAAAAACATAATTTTTGTATAAAAAACGATTGAATCACACACAATCAAGAGCCAAAGCTCTGATACCACTTGTTAGGATCGCGTACTGGACGATGTACTAACTGATTAACGTGTATACCGAACCAAATAGTGCGGAATCCTATTTGATTGGCCATCCAATTAGTGAGAACGCACGCAGAAACAATTATGTATTGAATCTAACGTTAAGAATCGATTAGGAATCGATCTACTGCGATCTATGAACTTGGAGTATGATCTTAGAGGTCTCTGGACGGCTAGGATACGTCTGGAATCGAGTTTTTTCAATGCTTATGTTTTTCCATGAATTAGGTGGTATTTATAGGTTAGGGTTGCTCATTCGGGCGACTGAACCATTAGCATGGTTCAGTCGTACGATTGAGCCATGCGGTTGATCCATTAGCACGACTGAGTGTTCATTCGTGCGACTAAGCCAATCTTATATAACAATCATACGACTGATCCAGTCTCCTGGTTCAGTCGTGCGACTGAGTCATTCGCATGAAGTTGTTCATGCGTATGGTCCATTAGCATGGGCCATTCGCAAGATAACTTCATATTATCAAGTTTGATTGTATTAATTGTCATTACATCATTTATATTAGTTCAATCAACCACAAACCTATATAATCAAGTCAATATGCGTTAAACAACTCATTAATAAAATATTAAACATGATAAACACAACCAAACATTTACATTTCATTAAGTATCCAACTATTACAAACGTGTAAGATATTAAAGACATATTACATTAAGTTCAGAAACTAGGGACACATGTACCTATATTATATATACTAATTACTAACATTTTTTATGTTTTATGAGTTGTACAACATGCTTTAAGGGTTGTACCAAACTTTTGTTTTATTCTTTTATATTTTTTTCATTTTAACCCAACACTTTTATATCTATTATAATTTAACTCAAGTATATATTTATTTTACTTTTAACTTTGGTTGCTATACTTTTATATTTTAAAATTTTTCGTTTTACGTTTCGGTATACATTTTGCGAGTTAACACTGTGCAGTTAGGGGTGTTCATCGGTTTGGTTATCGTCTTATTCGGTTCGGTTGATTCGGTTTTGAAATTTTTTCAAGCATAACCGAAAACCGAACCGAACCAAATTGAGAATATGGATAACTGAACCGAATTCAACTAAATTCATTTCGGTTCGGTTTCGGTTAAAAACCAAAAAAACCGTATTCAACCGAAAAAACTGAATTCCCCATTTTTTATATTTTTATGATGTTGTTAACTTTAGATCATTTGTACAAGAATCACTCTTCATATATATTTCATCAAAAATTATATATCAAATAATTACACTCTTGAATTATTAACAAAGTTGTTTTTTTAAAATATAAATAGTCGACTTTGACTCTTTAAAAAATAAGATTTGATACTCAATTTTGGTAATTGGAGTTGGGCTAGTATATAAATTCTTAGTTATTTGGTTTAAATAAAACACCTTGAAAATTTAAGCCTTAAGAAATTGGGTTAAATTTATAATTATAAAAAAAAATAAAGTATACATATTGAATTTGGTTAAATCGGTTAAACCGAACAAACCGAATTCAAAATTTACTCCCGAACCGAAAACCGAACTGAAAACCGAACCAAAACCGAATTCCTAATTTGGTTTCACTTACAAACCGAACCAAAAAACGAATTCATAATTCGGATCGGTTTTTTCAGGTTACGAATACATATCGGTTTTCGGTTTTTTTTTCGGTTTTCAGTTTTTTTGCACACCCCTACGTGCAGTGCGTGTGTGCTGTTCAATGTTTTTACTTTTATTTTTTTCCCGTTTAATGGTACCGTAACGCGCTGGTCCAAAATCAACTTAGTTATTGTTTATATTTTATACATTTTGCCTAACGGTGGTGTGTCATTGGCTCTACGTGTCAGTTGGTGATCGCTAATGGTGGTATGTCTTTAGTGATACTTAGTATGGTTTTACATCCCCTGCAACGCGAAGACTTAATAATAGTATTATACTAATTATCAATTCTTCTATGCAGAATGGTGTTGTACCTTATGCATAAGGGAGTTGTACCTTATGCATAAGGGTTTTTTCATAAAACATTGAATTTTCACTTTTAACACAATGTTTTTCCTTTTTACAATTTAACTTCTTAAATATGACTTTTTTCACTTTTCACCCAAAACTCTTCATCTTTTGCAATTTAATCTCACAATTTTTATATTTTCAATTTTGTTCTCTTATACTTTTTTATATTTTGCAAATCTTCGTTTTAAGTTTCGTTCTAGGTTTTGCAAGCTAATACGACACAACATGCATGTGTTATTTAACATTTTTACGCTTTATGTTTCATTCTAAATTTGATAAATTAACACAACACAATGTGTGTGCATAGTTCAATATTTTTTTGTTTATTTTTTCCTTTTGAAGAGTTTGTCACAATGCATAGATCTTAGATCGACTTAGTTATATTTTTCTATATTTCACGTTTTAGTCTAAGTTCTTTGTATTAACACACCGCAACTTAGTGTTGGTGGTCGTTAGAGGTAGGGTGACATTTGTGTTATTTGGCATAGTTTTACATCTCCGCCGCAACGCAAAGAGCTTTTTTCTAGTTCATACTAACATATAACAAGCAAAATGGTTAAAAAAATGTTTGATTGTTTTTTTAAATTCAATCATTCAAAAGACTTACGTGGAACCGGTTCAGGTTGGGCCAGTTCCCAACCCGCTTTGGTTCAGATTGGGTGTGCGCAATGAAGCTCAAATCGGTCCAACCCGTCAATTTGAACCTTAAACCGGTTCAGGTTGATGTGCAACTGGTTTGTACACTGGGCTCGTCTCAGTTTTCGAAACAAATTCGGTTCACGATTGGATTTTTTGGCCCATCTCTAAGCTGCAAATAATCAGAACAAATACTGAGAGTCCCTCACTTGGCAAAAAGTTTTATTTATGTAAAAATGGGCTTTGGCCCGTGGGCATGAGTCTGATCATATGTCATTTTAGTTTGCTTTTGCACTAAATTTGAAAGTATCAATATCACAGAAATGGAACACACTGATATTCCGTTAATGTTTGTTTATTGTTTTTAATATTTGTATGTATTCTTGCGTCCATTGTTCTTGAGTAAAGTATGCAAACCCCAATCACTTTAGTTGAATTTTTACTTCACATTATGGTTACTTACATGTGTGTTTCTTCTTAGAGATAACATTGAAGATAATCTTGATTTGAATTATTTGAATTATGGTTTAGATATGTTTGACCTCTTGTGTTTGAGTTTGATTTAATCTCCTATATTTATGGTAGGTTGGTTATTGTAATCCTCTATTTAAAGAGGCTTCATTTGGTGAATGAGAGTGAGGAAAACAATTCAAATTATAAACACTTTTTTTGTATTAGAGCTTCGGTTCTGACTATCAGCCCACCCTAGATCACCATTAGGCTATGGCCGCTATACACCATGACCAAAACCGATGAGCCTCCTACCACACCACCCACCCCAAAACCATCCAACACCCTCCATCCAGCCTACTCGGTCAGCAACATACAATCCAAGAATCCGCACCCTTGACGGCACCTCTGTCACCTATTCTTCCTGGGTAAACCCCTGGTCTCCGCCACCTACTCCCGCTGTAAAAAGCAACCTCCACCATGACGACCAACACCCCCTACGGCTGCCCAACCCACACCCCCTCCCTCATGGCCCATAACGTCAACCACCCGCTCCAAAGTCCATCAGACCCTTTCTCCACCTCTCTTTCTCTCTCTCTCTGCCCTCCCCAAGACCTATGTTGTTGCCTTTTCCGACCCTCATTGGTTTAATGCCATGCAGGCTGAGTTTAGTGCTTTACAGGTAAATGATACATGGGAGCTCATTCCTTGGCAACATGACCGACGGTCATTCGATGCACGTGGTTGTTTTGGCACAAGTTAAAATCCGATCGTTCACTTGAACGATACAAGGCAAGATTGGTCGTTAATGAAAAATCACAAACAGTCAGCATCAACTATGAAGACACATTTAGTCCGGTTGTGAAACCAGCTACTATCCAGACCGTCTTATCCATTGTCATTTCACAATCTTGGCCCATCCACCAGTTGGACGTCAAGAATGCATTCTTACACGACACTTTGAACGAAACTGTATACATGCATCAACCCCCCGTTTTGTTAACCGGCGTTACCCACATTTTCTATGCAAGTTAAAAAAGTCCCTTTATGGCCTCAATCAAGCGCCCCGTGCATGGTATACTAGATTTTCCAGTCACATCATATCTCAAGGCTTTCGTAGCAACGTCTGTGATACTTCACTTTTTATTTTCTCACGGCGGCCACAAATCGCTTATTTGTTTCTTTACATGGACGACATTGTCCTTACCGCCTCCTCAGATGAGTTCTTACAGGATATCATTCGCATGCTCTCTCATGAGTTTGCCATGACTAACTTAGGTTAATTACATCATTCCTTGGGAATAAAAGTGACTTGAACGTCCACTGTCCTATTCTTGGATCAATCACAATACACCAAGTACATTATCTCTTGTGCATGTATGTCCTCATGTAAACCTTGCATTACATCGGTCGACATATCCTCCAAGTTGAGTACATCTGATGGTCCTTTGTTTCATGATCCGACTCTATATCGAAGCCTTGCGGGAGCTCTATGGTATCTCATTTTTACCAGCTCTATGGTATCTCATTTTTACCATGCCCCATGTGACCCACATTATGCTTTCCTCAAACGCATATTATGGTATTTACAAGGCACAATTGACTATATTATTCGTATTAGTAAATCTAATACTCATTCATTGGTTGCATTCTCGGAAGCCGACGAGGGCGGCTGTCCAGACTCCTGGCGTTCTACTAGTGGATACTGTGTTTTCCTTGGAGACAATTTGGTGTCATGGCTCTCGAAATGCCAACCCACTATTTCCCAGTCTAGCGCGGAGGCCGAGCATCGGGCATTGCTAATGTTTTCGCTGAAGCCACCTGGATGCGTAAACTCCTACTAGAATTGCATCTCCCCTTACGACAAGCATCAGTCGTTATATGTGACAACGTTTCAGCATTCTATATGTTGGACAATCCCGTTCAGCACCAATGCACTAAACACATCAAGATCGACACTCACTTCGTTCAGGAAAAGGTGCGCCTCGGACACATCAACGTTCTTCATGTTCCATCCGCTTTATAATATGTTGACATCTTCACTAAGGGCCTTCCTCGACAAATGTTTTAATCTTTTCGGTCCAGCTTGAGCATCGGCCCACAGCCCGCTCCAACTGCGGGGGAGTATTAGAGATAACATTAAAGATAATCTTGATTTGAATTACGGTTTAGATAGCATTGTAGTGTAAGGGGCTGTTTGGTAGCCTCTTAATCAGCCTCTTAATCAACCTCTTAATGGTTCAGATGTCTGAATGATTCAACACTTAATGGTTCAGACTATTTGTTTCGCAAGCAGATATCTAAATGGTTCAAACATTTGCCTTTGAATGGTTAAGCATTATACTAGTGCTAAATGGTTAAGAAGTCTAATGCTTAATGGGTAAGACCTCTTATCTGAATTGGTCAGATATTTGCATTTGAATAGTTAAGCGATATACTATCTCTTAATGGTTCAACACTTAATGGTTTAGACCTCTTATTCGTTTAAGACTTAACCATTAAGAAGTTGCCAAATAGCCCCTAAGTCTAGGATAAGATGGGTCTTCCTGATGCCAGAGGAGCTACTTGGATTAGAGTTAGTGGAGCTTCCTCTTGTTGCACATCCTCAAGATGTTTTGACTCATCTTGAGGTTTGAAGATGGATGCCTCTTTATTCTTCTTCTTAGACTTTGGTTTAGAGGCCATCCTTTTTCTCCTCTTTGAACTCTTCAACTAAGAAGACTAGCCTGCAACACCTTGTTGATCATCCTTGTCTTTCTTAGTTGGGTCTTCCTCTCTCACAGGTTCAGATTTAAAGGGGACAGAACCCTGTTGTGGATCAGAAGACGAAGCTTGCTGAGACTCAGAAGGAGGTCCAGGTTGTGTTGTCTCAAAAGGTTCAACCTTAACCTTCACTTCTTGAGGAACCTGACTTGGTAGGGAGTGTAAGTCGACAAGGTCTCCTCTTTTAATCTTCTGCTTGATTACCCTAATGTGCTCATCCATAGTGGATATAAACATAAGACCAAGTCTCCTTCTAGAGAATCCATATAGCTTTAAGAAGATCATCATCTTTTGCCTATCAGTAGACTTTTTCATATTCTTTTGGATGATATCTCTTGACTTTATAGCTTTTTCTCTCATCTTCCTCTTTGTTGTCTTTTTTTGTTTGAGTAATTCAAGTTCAAATTGCTTAAGATACTCAAACTCAATGTACTCAAAGGACAAGGAAGAAATGCATATGCCTGATAGAGGCCTGTGGCACTTAGGTAGTTGATCATGTTGATCCTATCAGTTTTTTTCTACCTGAGGTTCTTGTGGAGCCACAGCCTCTTGTACAGGGCTTTCTTGAACTGGGGAAAGGGTAGGAACATGTTTGTAGAGCCTTTTCAGTCTCTTTTCTTCCTTAATCTAAATAATCAATTTTGCATCCTCTGTCTCCTTCCTTTCCCTTGACATTTTCATGTCAGCCAATTCATTTAGTTGCTCTAAGGGAAGAGCAATTATCTCATTAATATCATAGTTTCTGGTCTATAAATAGCTTATCCTGACTGCCCACAACTTATCATTCTAAGTGTTTGGTTTGGGGGCAGCCCTGATTGCAGCTTCCATAAAGCTTGCAGACCTAGTTAAACTATCTTCCATTAGCTTCCTTTTCCTCTTTCTCTCTCATCCTCCTCAATCTCCTCAGGAGTTAATTTCTGTTTTCCCTTTGTCACTCACAGACGTTTGTGACTCAGGGTGGAGAAAGTTTTGGCCTTTATTGCTTGGTGTAGCATCCAAGCTCTGGCTAGAGAGAGGTTGAGATACACCTTCACCAGTAGGTGTCTTATCAAGGGAATGAATCTTTGAAGTAGTTATAGGTGTGACTGGACCCTTAGGTTCTATCACTAGGCCTTCAATCAAGGTTTTCCCTATGAAGCTAAACTCAGGGTCTGCCTTAACATCAAGTTTACCAATAACATTTCCTGATTGCCTTTGTCTCATTCTGAGGCTAAACTCTTTAGTGATCCTGTCTTAAATCCTCTAAGCCAACTTGTCAGCTTGTCTGAATTAGCTTGGATTGACAAGTGGGATGTTGATAAGGTCAAGACCTTCATAGTAGTTCAAGGTCTGAAAATTGAATACCTCTTGCTACCATTGAACTTTATGAAGAATAAGGGCTCTTCAGTCAGCATCAGACCTCCACCCAATAATGTAGTTTGAAGTTCCTTGAGGTGTAGATGGCATAGCCCTTGGGATATCTTCCTTAAAGAGACTCTAAATGAAGGAGTATCTAGAGTCCACATCAATGTGACCTTGAAGAAGTTGCTGAGCATGAAAAATTGCAAGTGAGGATGGTGAGTCCTCAAAGTCCATGCTCTGTGAGGAACTCCCAGGTTTTGTGATTGTAATGACTTTCTCCCCCTTTTGGTAGCATCACCCTCTTGCATAGGTGATCTAGGAGTTAGGTTAATCACATCCACAGGTTCTTGTGTTCCTAGTTGAGCTCTTTTTAAAGATCTCCCAACTAGTTTCTACTTGAGATAAGACATCTCAAGTTGCTGATCATGGATCCTATTTTGTAAGGTAGTCACCTGAGATTCTAAGTGTCTAACCTTAGGGACTAAATAGGTGCTTGTTTTGATAGTTTTTGCACCATTAATCTCAGATTACCCTCCTCTTAATCAGAAGATTTATTGGGGGATATGATAATTGGACCAAAGTCCTCAATCTCACCACCAGCATGATATTTTTGGCTGTTGGTTTTCCTCTGCTCACTGACTACTTTAGATGGAGTATCAGTGGGCTGAGTTGTGATGGTTGAGGTCTTAATGATGTAATCACTTGCAGAAGTGAGAGCCTCTTCCATATGGACCTCCTGAATAGATTCAGGGAGATCTACCTCAGTAGTGGGTAGATGATATGGGCTAGACATGGGAGAGTCAGGAGCACTCATCTCTTTTTGAGTAGGTGACAAGTAGAGAGACTCATGGTAGTCACTCAAACCCAAGTCTTCATCATCATAAAAGTCAAGGCTAGGGATTGGTTGGTTGAGATCTAATGGCTGGGGATGGTAACTTTCCCCTGAAGGTTGTTCACTTGAGTGTTGAGACTCATAGTGACGGCTTAAGGTTGTTGGGATAATGAGCTCATTAGTCTGAGCATGAGGAACCTCAGGACTGATTGTTGAAGTGATGGGAGTGGTTTGCTCCTCAGGAGAAGTGGGAGTTTAGTGTCCACTTCCTCCTATGTGAGTAGTAGTATGAGGGCCTGCACAGACTGAATAGCTTGTACAGGGGTTCGTTTGGATTTTCTTTAGTAGGTGAGGGTGATTTGTAGTGGTCTTCTGGGTTGAGAGGTAGAAGGTGTGGGTTCAAAACTAGCTTGTGTTGCTAGGTTGTCACCTTGAGCAATAAGCTCTAACATTATGGGGACAAGGGTTGTTTCTACCCCAGAGAAGCCAACAATTGGGTTCTTCAAGATTTTAAAGATGTCAAGCTTCATTTGTCCCAATTTAAGAATATTATTTGTTTCCCATAACTGTGAGCCCAGTTCACAGTTAAGAATGTGAACATATCTAGGAAACATATAATACTCTAAGGAGTCCAAGTTAGCAAGCATATTTGTATAAACAAACTAAGAGTACCTGAACTTGACCCCTGAACCATCCCATGCACTATGAAGGAGAGATCTTCAGAAATCTAGTCCCAATCTCCATGCTTGTTGGACAAGCTGTGGATGACCACATGAAGTAAGTACTTCCACTAGGAGGAGACATTCCCTTTCCTGAAGGTCTTGATAGAAAAATCTCCCTCATAGCCCATCTGCTGGAAGGATTGGTTAATAGCTTATTTGGGAAAGGACAATTCACCTTCCTCATCATCTAGTTGAAGGTGGGTGCTGATGATAGGTGGAGTGATGAAGATTGTCCTCCCCTGCACTATAGCAGACAATGCCTTCTCCCTATCTAGTATCACCTCTTGACAGGTCTTTCAAAATTCAAGAAAATGATCCTTATAAAGAACATGATAAATAGTAAAGGATGTGGAGTATTTGGACAGAGCCAAAAATCAACTAACCTCTAAGAAATAAGGATCTTTCTCAGAGTGCAACAGAGCAACCTGATTGTGTTGCCTGTGTAAGTGCATGGAGAAGTTTGGGTTATTTCTGCGGTTGAGGTTGGCCATTTCAGAAATCTTCGAGGTGAAGTAAATGAAGAACAAAGGCAGTTTCAGCGAAAATTTGGGAATTTAGGTCTAGGAGTAGATGAAAATGATAAAGAAAGAGGGGGAACTGTTGGGTTTATATATACAATGGATTTCAGATAAAGTTAATAAAAGCGGATAAACTTTAAAATCCGGATGTGGGTCCAACCTTTGAAAAAGTAGTTTGTTTTTTGCTCAAAAATTAGTTTTCTTGGAAGTAGAAAATCTTCTGAAGGTAATTTGTTTTCGGAAGTTTTGATGAAAAACTTCCGAAGCCAAAATGGCTTCGAAAGATATTCCAGAGAGTTTTAAAAATTTTGTTGGAAAAGAAAATTAAGACTTGGATGTTCTATTCAACTAAGAATAAAGCTTCCGAGAGTTAATTGTTTTCGGAAGAAAATTGTCCTTGAAAACATACAAGTACTTAAGAGAAGAATTAAGCTTCAGAAGATATTTTAGAAATTTCATCCGAATGCAATTTTACTTAGGCAATTGTTTGTTTTAAGGTATAAATTTCTTTCGAAGATAAATACATATCTTCCAAAGGACTAAAAGATCAAGATTTTCAAAAATCTAAGGAAGTCTTCTAAAAAAATCTTCTTCCAGAGAAAACAAGAGCTTATGAATGTGATAAAATAGTCATTTAGGACACACATATTTTAGAAATAATATGAATTAGTTTAAGAAAAATCTACTCAAAGTTAATCATTCCAATAGCTTATATATGATACTTAAATCTCTGCTCATCAAAAGCTTTGGTGAACAGATCAACATATTGTTCTAATCCCTTTTCAAAATTATCCCTAATCAAATGATACCTGATATTGATGTGTTTTGTCCTTGAGTGTTGCACATGATTCTCTGTAATAGAGATAGCACTATTGTTGTCTATGTGAATGGGAGTCTCCTTAAAGTTGAACACATAGTCTAGCATCTGATTCTAAATCCAAAGCACTTGAGCACATCAGCTTGCAGTAACAATGTATTCAACTTCAACAATTGATACAGAGACACAAGATTGCTTCTTGCATTGACATAAGACAACCCTTCCACCAACAAACTAACATCCCTCTAATGTAGACTTAGCAGTCATATTGCAGCCACCATAATCACTATCTATATATGCATACGGATTAAAGTCAGAATTCTTTGGATACCAAAGGCCAAGTGTTAAGGCACCTTTGAGGTATCTTAAAATTCTCTTGACAGTGATAAGATGTGACATCTTGGGGTTGGCTTGATATCTTGCACAAAAACATGTGACAAACATGATATTAGGCCTGCTAGTTGTAAGATACATAAGAGAAACATAGCCCTGTAGAGTGTTCATCCACACACTCCCCCTCAAGATTAGGCCCAAGGGAGTGGTTTCTTGCTATGAGTGTCTTAGCAAACAATCAGTCATGTTGAACCTCTTAAGTATGTCTTGAACATACTTTGATTGACTTATGAAGATGCCATCTTCAACTTGCTTCACTTGAATTCTCATAAATAAATTGACTTCCCCCATGGCACTCATTTCAAATCTTTCCTTCATCAGATTCTCAAAGTCTTTGCAGAGCTTTGGATTAGTTGAACCAAAGATGATGTCATCTACATATACTTGAACTAGCATTAAGTCATTTCTTTGTCCTTTGATGAAGAGAGTTCTATCTATAGTACCCCTTCTGAATCCATGCTTGCAGAGATACGGAGATAAAGTCTCCTACCACTTCCTTAGTGCTTGGTGCAACCCATAAAGAGCTTTATCAAGCTTGTAGACATAATCAGGATGATCAAGATCTCCAAAGTCAGGTGGTTGTTTGACATACACCTCTTCATCAATAACCCCATAGAGAAAAGCACACTTGACATCAAGTTGGTAGACCTTGAAATTCTTGGATGTAGCAAAAGCTAAGAATATCCTAACAGCTTCTAGTCTTGCTATAGGAGCAAAGACATCTGTGTAGTCAATTCCTTCTTCTTGTGTGTACCCTTGAACAACTAGTCTTCCCTTGTTTTTATGACATGTCATCTATCATCCTTCTTATTTCTAAAAACCCATTTGGTTCCTATAGTAGTCTTCCCATAAGGAACAGGACATAGGTTCCAAACCTCTTGCCTTTTGAATTAAAGCAGCTCCTCTTGCATAGCTTCAATCCAACTTCCATCATTCGGAGCCTAAACAATCTTCTTAGGCTCTATCTGATATAAAAAACAAGAGTGAAGACAAACATTTGCATCATGGGTGTGTCCTCTTGTTCATACCCCTAAATCAACTTCTCCAATGATGTTTGAGGTGGAATGAGACTTGTGGCTTTTTAGCTGAGGAATCACAACAAGTTATTGAGAGAGATCTAAATTAGAGAAATTTAGATCTGGAATTGAGGTTTCTCCTACCACATCACCATACTTATCAAGTGAAACTTGATCCAATAAGTGTGAGACATCATTGATGTTGTCTTCAATGGAGTGGTTATCAGCATCAAGAAATTCTTGATCACTTTCACCGCCACCATAATCTTCTACATTTGAAGTTTCTTTATCTGGTTGTTGAGCCTTTGAGCTAGAAGTTGAAGGAATCTCAGATGTATTAGCTGAATTTGTCATTTTTGTGCTAATAGAAACTTTATTTGCAATATTATTTACAAATGGAGCTAAAGTTGTATAGGGCAGAACTCATTTGATTGCTAGAGTTACCAGATGAACCTTGCATGTTCATTTCCATCTGGTATCCACTGAGAATACCATACAACTCAGTCAAAGTGAGAGTCTTAAGGTTCTCAGTCCTCTTGATAACAACACAGTAATGTGTCCATTGCCTAGGAAGAGAGGACATAAACTTCTTTACAATGTCTATGTTTTCAAGAGTCACTCCAACATCCACTAGAGTGTCCACAATCTTAATATGCCTGAAGTATTATTGAGTCATGGTTTCACCTATTTTAATGGTGAAGTTTTTAAACTATTGCTTAAGGAGATCTTTCTTGTTCTCCTTGGCTTCAGTAGAACCCTCATACATTAGTTTCAGTGCATCCCACAACTGCTTAGTTGTTTTGTATTTCTTGAAACCTTTGTATACAGAGTTTGGAAGATCAGTCTGAAGGGTTGTCATGACTTTCTGATCAATCTCTACTCTTTTTCTATCTTCACCAGAATAGTCAGCCATAGCCTTTGGAATCATACCACCCTCAGCGGTAGATGAAGAGGTGCTTGGTATGTAAGGTCCTGAGACAATAGATTCCCACATTCTAGAGTCTTGTGACTTGATGAAACCTTCCATTCTTTGGCACCAAATGTTAAAGTCTTAAGGAGTGATCAGTGAGGACTTTGTCATAGTTCTAGTTTCCATATCAGATTTAGTGAGAGCTGTCATTTGAGATGTTAAGTATTTTGTATGTGTGAGGGATCTTAAGATGGTGAGATCTTACAATCAAGAGCCTGGAATGCTCTTATACCAATTGCAGGACCGTTTAAGGAATGATCACTTACAACACAACCACACAATGAGGAGAGTGAGTTAGAACACTTAATAGATCAAATGGGAAACTAGAAACCCGTCATACTTTAATACTAAGAAACACAAATAATAAAGAGATAGAACAAGAACAATAACAATAACCAATGTTTTATTTTCAAGAATGTTGTATATTGCTCTCTAGTTCCTTACAAGTGTTTACAAAGCATTGAGTTGAAGATACAAAGGACGAGAGATACTTTATACTACATCCTACAACTAGCCATACTTTGAAGGCCAAATGGATACATGATCTAGATAACAACAAAATCAATGTAGAGTTAAAAGGTTGACTGCCTTTTGAGTAGTGATTATGACATGTCATAGCTCACATTCTAATGTATTACAAAAAGGATAAAAGTACATAAGGTAGAAAAAAACATAATCAAGACCTCAATGTATAGTTTACCAAAAGCATGGACCTCTCACCAACTTGTGAAAGTTGGTGAGTCAAACAGAGTTGCACCAGAAAGGTGGTCCAGCTTTATGGTAAAGGTACATAAGATAAAGCATGTACTCAAACGTCTTCAGAAGAAATCTATCTTCAAGTGCTGGCTTCGGAAGACTTTGTCTTTGAAGCTTTGGAAGACTTCATGTTTGACTTCGGAAGATATTGGTCTTGGCTTCAGAAGATTTCACACTTAGAATATTTTCTAATGCAGAGTGTGAAACTTCCGAAGCATTCTACTTCAGCACTTAGTGCATGCATGCAGGACAGGCTGTTTGGATGTTTTGGGTTGCATCAGCCTTATATAAATCTTTACATATCTATTACTAATCCGCTTAAATCATTTCATGCCCAACCCACTTACCAAATCAATCTAGGTTATCAGAATTGTAGTATTTGATTAATTCCAATCATCTTAGTTATTTCGTATTTAAATTTTTATACTTGAAGAAGTACATAAAGTAACATCAAATGTGAACATGACTGCATTTGTTCTTTGATCAAGCACCTTCAGCTTATTATAGTCAAACTTAGGCATTCTCTAAAATTTAGTCTAAAGCATAATCTTTTTTATGAAAAGAATCTTCAATTTTAAGTTCGGTTTAGGCCTCCAAATAAATGTTGAACCCCCTCTCTAGAACCTAAAAACCATCCAGATGTAAATCCCCTAAGACCATGTGTAATAGAGGGGTACAAACCGAGTTTAAACCCAAACCGGTTTGGGGTCCAAAACGAAACCGGTTTGGTCAACGTTGGTCAAAACCGATATGGCCCCAAACCGGTTCTGTTTGGAAACCAGTTCTAAACCAAAATTTCCAAACCCTACCAAACCAGTTTTGGTCGGTTTGGAAACCTGTTTGGGCCCAAACCGGTTCGGGCTTTTTTTATTTGGATTTATCATATAATAATTATTTTTTAAATTCAAAGAAAATTTAAAACTTTTTATTAAAACATTTAAAACATAAATACAATTTATACAAGTTAAAACATTTATACAATTTAAAACATTTATACAAGTAAAATATTTATGCAATTTAAAAAATTTAAACAATTTAAAACATTTATACAAGTAAAACAATTATACAATTTAAAACATTTATAAACATATATATATACAATTTTAAATAAAAGTAAAATATATAAAACATTTATACAATTTAAACAAAATACAAGTTAAAATAATAATTTCTAAAACTAAACATTTAGCATAGTCATTTCGTCGTTCGTCCATTACAAACTTGTACGTTGACTTCGCCACTAGAACCGGAACTGTTACGAAGATAGTCATCATATGTCGCTTCATCATCGGTCATTCCTAATATCAATCCGCTCTCTACCTTGTCATCGTATAATTCAGCTTCGTATTCCGATTCTCCTTTAAATGAACGTTTGTCTTGTACTCTTTCCGCTGCATCCAAATAATATTTCAAGCAAATTGACATTTCAACTGCTTGTGGAGTGAGTCGAGTTTGTCTTATTGATATAACCCTGCCACTAACAGAAAAAACAGATTTTAAAGCTACTGTGGACGCTTGGACAGTTAGTAAATCTCAGGCCATGGTGGATAGGATGGAAAATTGATCTTCCTTACCTTTCCACCAATTTTAAAGTTATTAAATAAATTTGGTGAAGTACTAACGGACTCGTTGGATAATAACAACCCGGAAAGACACATAGTTGCTTCTTTAAAAAGTTGAAGCGTTTTTGTTACTTCTTCAATAACGACTCAACGTGATGGATGGTAAGAATTTGACTTTTCACGACTTACCAAATATTATGAAAGGCTATTAAACTTTTTTTGTGTTCAATAGTCTTTTCAAACATGTTACTAGTGGAATTTTCATCGTGTTGGTAACGTCCTAATTCAAGCCTAAACATTTGGTATTTGCGTCTTTACAAAACTTGCGATATTTAGTATATCTATGATTATTGTTAAAAATGTCACGTAACATTCTTTTAAAACAATCTTTCACTGTTTCAATTGTTTTTAAACCGTCTTGAACGGCTAAGTATATAATATGCGCAACACATCGACTATGAAAAAACACACCCTCACATATTGATTTATATTTTAATTTCAAATGATCTATTGCTAGAGATATTTATTTGACGCGTGATCAAAAGATATAAAAAATATTTTGTTTTCTAATTTATACGTTGAATAACTTTATCAATAAGATAAAAAAATGTTTTGGCCGGTGTGAGGGTAATCAAAAAATTCAAACGCAATCGTACGTTTCATCATATGCCACGAATTGGGTTCAACCCAATGGGCGGTGACACAATATACGAGTCCGTTGAACCATGAGGTGTCGACCAAACATCACTAGTTAAGTTAACACCGGTTTGTAAATTTTCAAAATAAGATATTAATTCATTTTTAGATATTTCCACATTTTTAAACAATCTCTTCAAAGAGTAACACGACTTACATTAATGTAACATGGTTGAAGAGTTCGTTGAATGAGTCGAGTCAAACGGGTAGAGATTATATGAAAAGGTTGATGCAACCCAAACACCCAAAGTCTCTCATGCATGCATGCACATGGGTACTGAAGAAGAATGCTTCAGAAGTTTCACACAAGCAACAGAAATATTCTAAGTGTGAAATCTTCTGAAGCCAAGACCAATATCTTCCGAAGCCAAGACCAATATCTTTTGAAGCCAAGATCAATATCTTTCGAAGCCAAAGATGAAGTCTTCCGAAGCTTCAGAGACAGTCTTCCAAAGCCAACACTTGAAGACAGATTTCTTCCGAAGACTTTTAGTATACATGATTTATCTGATGTACTTTATATAAAGTTGGATACCTTTCTGCTACAACTCTGTAAGGTCACCAACTTTCATAAGTTGGTGAAAAGGTCCATACTTTTAGTAACTGTACATTGAGGTCTTGAGTCTGTAAACTTTCTACTTCATGTACTTTATCCTTTTTGTAATAGATTAGGATGTGAGCTATGGCATGTCATAGTCACTAGTCAAAAGGCAATCTGTCTTTTGACTCTATAATTGATTTTGTTTGTGTCTAGTCAATTGTATCCAGCTGGCCTTCAAAGTATGGCCG
>BJCM01161315.1:0-13037 GCA_018326385.1 Flaveria bidentis
GATTCTTTTACTTTGATCCTTTTCATGATGATCCACATTGGGATTCTTTTCACTTCACTTTGGAAGGTGATCCATGATGGGATTCTTTTGTTCATTCACTTGGAATGTATTGCTTTTGTAGATTCATCCAATTTGGATGTGTTCCTCATTGGGTTCTTTTGGATTAGGACATCAACACTATGTGCATGTTTCATCAGGTATTTGCTCAGCAAAACAAAGATGAAACTCATGTAGGTGAAAGAGATTCAAAGTGTTATTACCTAGTGTGTTTGGTTACTACACACACATGTATTCAGATAAGCCAATACATACATGTACTTTGTGATGAGTGTTTCACTATTAAAAAAGATTTTAATTCATCAGTTCATGTATTTTTTCTTCTAAGTTGAGCCTAGCAACATATCTTGTAACTCATGCCAGTCTTGCAATTTTTGAAATTAAGCATAGTGAATAATATAACAACTGTAATTATATCATTTCCCTGGAATTCTTTTCTTTATCAAACTTGATTTCTTTTTGTGGTTTTCTGATGTTTTTAATTGTTTTTGATGTTTTTCATGGTTTTACTCAAGATTAATCATGCCAATTGACTGAACCAGGAATTCAAACCTACCGGGTTCAAATGCCTTGGTAAACAATGTTGGGTTTTGTCACATGTAAAACACCTAGTTTAACCATTTAAACTTGAAAAATCGCAGTGGAATATATGTTTAACAAATGGTTAGTAATCTGACAATTTTCACCATTTAAAACATAAACAAAACCCAAGAATAAGGATCATATAAACATATGTGAAATAGTGTGCTGACAATTTTCACCATTTATAACATAAACAAAACCCAAGAATAAGGATCATATAAACATATGTGAAATAGTGTGCTAACAAACAAAAAAAGACAACCATTGGGTGTTCAAGGATACAACCTTTCTTGTACTAGTTGTTATAGATGTATAAGATGAAGAGGATGATGTTCTTGAGTTGCTAGCCTTCAAAGGAGAAGACCTCAAGCATGTAATACCCACAAGCTTTTCAAACACTTAGCTAGTTTGAGAGCTTTACACCAAAACTCTACACCAAAGGCACCTTCACAATGCGAGATTTCAGCCTTGTTGGAGATAAAAATCCGAAAATGTCCAGCCTTGTTGAGATCTTTTCTTTGCTTAAGTGTGTGTGAGAGAAGGTGTGTTTTCTTGGAAGAGTGCTGGAATGAATAAAATCAAGTATCCAAGACTAAAAAGGGACCCCTCGTACTCCCATGAGGGCGGCCGAAGTTGTGTTACAAAATGGGTTTCCCCCCATTTTGTAATTTTTATAAAATTGCACTCTTTTAAGTTATTAGTATATAAAATTATAACCTATTTTAATTTTATAACATTAACACACTTTTATTTTTCATTATTTAACCAACTTAAATATCGAAACAAATAAAATTCTCATGAATAAATTATCCATATAACATTGTTCTTTTACAAAGCAAGTTCTAGAAAACCAATTTTCTAAATAGGTGTTAATATTTATTTGTATGATCTCATCAACAAATAAACATATATTGGTGTTTGTTTAGCTTGTTATTGGGTATGACCTGACTTGGATCATAACATACTAGCAACATCAATCTTGTATGTGTCTTGGGCATACAAGATCCAACAATCTCCCACTAGCACAAGGTTCATAGAAGATTGATGCAAGCAGTAAATACCGCCTAAGAATGGTTTACTACCCTTAATACGTATGACTAAGTGCCATTCAATAACATCATCCTCTTCAAGTACCATAATTGAAATGTTTTAGGTGAAACAATCATCTATCCTTTTGTCGCAGATGTCATGTTAAATCCTAGAGACACAGAGTGATCATTCTCCATTGATTTAACTTTATCAGGCCTTAGACATCTTACTCTCAACGAATAAGAGGGACAAATCCCATCTTGACATCATACGTCTCTCACAATTACCTTATATCATACCTGAAATCAGACTTATGTACTGCCATGTTTCAGAACAGCGAAGAGCTAAGTCAAAGTATAATATTCAGTAAGTATTAAGACCCAATATGTATCTCCGGTCTGAGGATATCAAATGATGTTCACCTTTACTCAAAACTTATGATCAATCAGGAAGATTCCATGTAGTAATATCAGGTTAGTCCAATATTTTCATCCCACAAATATCTATGAACTTTGGCAGCAACCTTTTGCCCTATATTCATCCACATGAATATCTAGCAATCCAAGTTCATAATAGCATTACCTTCATACTTGTTCCCACAAGTATGAATAGCTACGAACATTCTGAGTAAATAATTTACTCATGGATATTAAACATGCAAAATAGGAATATTAGTTGAATCATTATAACTAAATAATTCGTTCAAATAATAAAGGGTTACAATATATCATTGCAGAAATTAAAGATCAAATCCAGTCACTAGAATATTGAAGTCCCATGGAACAAGCATTACTTTCATGCTTTTTCTTTTCAAGAAGCTTCGTGAGTGGATCCATAATGTTTTGATCCGTGTGAACTTTGTGAATACATATCTTCCCCTTTTCAACTTCATCCCTTTTTCAACTTCATCCCTTATGTAGTTGAATCTTCGTTCAATGTGCCTAGTCTTCTGATGTGCATGGGGTTCTTTGATTTGAGCAATCGCACCCTCGTTATCACAAAGAATTTCTAGGGGGTCCTGAATGGAAGGGACCACTCCTATATCGGCAATGAACTTCCTTAACCATGCAGCTTCCTGAGCTGCTAATGAAGCGGCAATGTATTCTGACTCTGTAGTTGATAATGCCACCACATCTTGCTAGAGATCTTCCAAGAGATTGCTCCTCCATTCACGATGAAAATGTACCCCGATTGTGAACGTGAATCATCCCGATCAGTTTGGAATCTCGCATCTGTGTAACCTTTTACTACGAGTTCCTCCTCACCAGATCCATAGATTAGGAACATATCTTTAGTCCTCATTAGGTACTTAAGTATGTTCTTACAACCATCCAATGACTGTTTCTAGGATTTTGTTGGTATCGGCTGGTCATGCTCAAGGCGCATGACACGTCCGGTCTAGTGCATATCATTGCATACATGATGGATCCTATACCAGACGCATACGAGATACCCTTTCATTTTGTTTTTTGTCATCCTTTGAGCTTGGACATTGAGTCTTACTCAATATCGTTCCTCTTTGAATAGGTACGGTACCTTTCTTAGAGCTTTCCATCTTGAACCTTTTCGAGATCTTATCAATGTATGCACTTTGATTCAAACCTATCAACCGCCTTGATCTATCCCTATTGATCTTTATTCCTAAAATATAGGTGTCTTCACCAAGATCCTTAATGGCGAAACAGCTTCCAAGCCAGGCTTTTACACCTTCCATGGTTGGAATGTCATTTCCAAATAGTAGGATGTCATCGACATATAATACTAAGAAAATGGTGATGCTCCCACTAGCCTTCTTATATACACATGTTTCATCAGCGTTTTTGACGAACCCAAATTTGGTTATTTCTTCATCAAAACGGTGATTCCAACTTCTTGATGCTTGCTTCAATCAATAGATTGATTTCTTTAACTTTCATACTTTGTCAGGATGTTTTGAGTTGACAAAACCTTCAGGCTGAACCATATAGACATCTTCCTCAAGATATGCATTTAAAAAAGCGGTTTTGACATCCATTTGCCAAATCTCATAATCATAATGAGCAGCTATGGCAAATAATATCCTAATAGACTTTAGCATTGCAACTGGTGAGAAAGTCTCATCATAATCAACCCCTTTAGTTTGAGTGAAACCTTTTGCTACAAGTCTAGTTTTATAAGTATCCAAGTTTCCATGCATATCGGTTTTCTTCTTGAAACCCTACTTACTTCCAACTATCTTGGAGTTAAGAGGTGGTTCAACCAAGTCCCACACTTGGTTGTCATACATGGATTGCATCTCAACGTTCATGGCTTCAAGCCATTTGTCACAATCCGAATTGGACATTGCATCATGATAGGTGGTTGGTTAATCGGAATCTACCACTTAGCATCCATCTACGAAAAATCCATATATTTCAGGTAGATTACTAATTCTACCAGATCTGCGAACGTTCTGTGTACTTTGATCAACCACTTGATCATTATAAACATCCTTGTGTTGAGTGCTAGTATCAACCAAACGTGTATCGGTTATCGGTTCTTGATCATCCACAAGATCCACAGTTATACTACTAGTTCCTTCCGTTAGGAACTTAGCTTCTAAGAACTCAGCCTTCATGGCAACAAACTCCTTTTGTTTCAGTGGATCATAGAAATAATATCCAATATAATCTCTAGGTTATCCAATGAAGATACACTTAGTGGAAAGTCTTTCTAGCGTGTTTGAGGTGGGAGTCTTAACATAAGCCTCACAACCCCATACCTTTAAATATGACAGTGATGGAACTCTTCCATGCCATATTTCAAAAGGTGTCGTTTCCACGTTCTTCGTTGGGGCCATATTCAAAATACCGGCCGCAGAGAGCAAAGCGAAACCCCAAAATGATAGAGGCAGTGAGCTTCTAGCCATCATAGATCAAACCATATCTAATAGAGTTTGATTTATCCTCTCGAACACACCATTATGTTATGGTGTTCCAGGTGGAGATAGTTGTGAGACAATACCACAACTTCTAAGATGGTCTCTAAATGCATCACTCAGGTATTCACCTCCACTATCGGTGCGGAGAATTTTTATTTTCTTGTTTAGTTGATTTTCTACTTCATTTTGGAAGATTTTGAACATTTCAAAAGCTTTATCTTTTTGTGTTAACAAGTACACATAACCATATCTACTATAGTCATTGGTAAAGCTAATGAAGTATCTTTCATGGTACCTAGTCATTGGTTTAAAAGGACCACATACATCCAAATGTATGATGCCTAATAAATCTTTTGCCCTTTCGGACTTGCCACTAAAAGGTGCCTTAGTCATTTTACCTTGTAAACAAGATTCACATACATTGAATGAATCATATTCATTTGTTTTTAAAAGAACTTTCTTTTGAAGTGTTTGTATGCACTTCTTGTTTATATGACTAAGACAGCAATGCCATAGATAGGTATCACTCAAATCCAATTTGAGTTTCTTAGTGGTGGTTTGGTACAATGAGCTATCATATAATGTGTTTTCACGAACCAATTCATAAATTCCATTAACAGGAATACCTTTAAAATAAAACGTGACATTTAAAGAAACATGAATTTCATTCTCAATAAATGACAAAACATAACCATATTTTCTTAACTGGGCAACAGAAATAATGTTCCTAGTCAAACTAAGAGCATACAAAATATTGTTCAAAATTGCTTCCAAACCGTTTGGAAGCTTCAAGATGTTGTCCCCTCGGCCTTCAACTTGAACCTTTTCCCAATTCCCCATGTAGAGGCTTACGTCCTCTTTCATGAAGTCCTTACCTCTTTTGAACCCCTGTAATAAGTTGCAAATGTGAGTTCCACATCCGGTATCCAATACCCATGTCTTAAAGGATATTAAATTTAGATCAATATGAATCATGAAAATTGTACCTGAGGTTTGCCTGACATCCCTCTTTGCTTGCAACTCTTTGAGATGGACTGGGCAATTTCTTGCCCAATGTCCAATCTCCCCACACTTAAAGTATGGGTCATCAGAAGCAACCTTTTGCTTCTTCTCTATTGGTTTTGGTGGTGGCGATCTTACAACTCCTTTTCCCTTTCCCCTAACGTGCCATTTGCCCTTTGTAACATTTTCCTTGGGTGTGGGGTGAGGCCTCTTCTTGTTCACGCCTTCATTGATGGTGAGAATGGAAAACCCTTTTACCCATGGCCGCCTCAGTAGTTTTTTGCATTGAGTGAAGCTAACTGATGTTCTTGTCCCACCCCTTCATGTTATAATTCATGACAAAGTTGTCAAACCTTTTTGAAAAAAAGTTGAGGATCAAATCCGTAGCCAACTCTTTCGAGACGGGACAATTCAGCCTTTTGAGGCGGTCGATGTGGCTTTTCATCTTATTTACATAAGATGAAACAGATTGGGTGTCATCCATACGTCACACATGGAGTGCTCGAACCATTCCGAAGCGCGTCATACTTGCCAACATGAGGCAAGACACTTGGACCGAGTCCTCAGTGTATTTTACCCAATTATTATAGGCCTCCTCATCATCCTCACTAGGTTGATCGGGAATCGGATCGTCTAATATGTATGATCGTTTCTCTTGCTTGAGAACAATTCTCAAGTTTTGAAACTAATCAATAAAGTTATTATGGTTTAGACGCTCCTTTTGGTGAATGTCCTTAATGATAGTGAGTGAGCGGTCGGGATTTCATTGTTATCATTATTGTTGGTGGCCATCTACAATATATAACAAAGTTCAATTTTAGTAATTTCGATATTGTTCATATTTTAATAGTTAAAACCCCTTTAAGTGTCTTACACAATTTTAAAATCTAGAATCCAACGTTACATTCAAATAGTGGTTAGGTGACCTTTATTCCATTATTTAAATTAACAAGGTAGTCAACGTTTTAACAATTGCAACCCTTTGCAACTTCTAGGGTATGGGATCGACTTTAAACATCATATGTATGGTCGGCATGTTTATCACATCAACAACTTTGTAAACCATATTGTAGGTAATCCATTTAACAAAGTTTGCAAAACAAGTTACCCAACTTGCACACACATGTGAGTTTTCCAACATAAGTGGTTAGGTGACCTTTATCACACAAATATGGTGTCTCCACCTCAAGTCACAAGTTCCCTCAAAATGGTTAGGTGACCTTTATCCCATTAGGAGTTTCCAAATGACTCAAGTGTTGTGCAAAAGGACGGTGTTAAACTTGTTTATAAAAGAAATTTAAAGTTTTCATAATCTTAGTTTACAAAACTCTATGTACCTTATTTTTGCATGCTTTCAAATACAAGGTACCCTATGGTTCACTTTTAATAAAACCTCTTTTATTAAAACCATTAATCCTTTTAATAACCTTTTATTAACCACTCAAGTGTTGTGAAAAAGGACGGTATTAAACAAGTGTTGTCATAAGGTCTTTCTTAAGGGTGAAGATGACACATCAAAATGTGTCCATGAACTCCCACTTGAATCCACATCCAAATGCTTCAAGTGTCCATGTCTTTTGTGTCCTTCTTTGGGTCTTCATCTTGTGCATCTTCTTTTACAAAAATCATATCCTACTACAATTATTCTAATAAAAGAAATGCACCTAATCAATTAATTACAAAACCAAATGAATAAATAAATTACAACCCAAAATAGAAAACACAAGATTACAACCCTTTCAAGAATCAAAAACCAACATGACAAATCACAACCAACCAAAACCAAACATATAAGGCCAAGGCTATGTTATGCACCAAAATATGAAACATATTCAACATCCAAGAACAACAATGAACCCCTTCAGCCCTAATGTTTCAGCCACCATAAACTTAACTTTAAGGTTTGTCCAAACAACACAATCAACCATTTGATGTAAATCTTTCAAGGTTTAAACCAAAGCATGCAAGATTAAACCTTGAAACTAAGGAATTCATACATCCACAACAAAACAGCCCCTAATGGGTGGAAAAGGTCCATTAAAACTAACTTTTCAAGACCTTTTGAAGCACAAATTCCACATAACCGGCTCTAGATGCCATTGTTGGGTTTTGTCACATGTAAAACAGCTAGTTTAACCATTTAAACTTGAAAAATCACAGCGGAATATATGTTTAACAAATGGTTAGTAATCTGAAATTTTTCACCATTTAAAACATAAACAAAACCCAAGAATAAGGATCATATAAACATATTAGAAATAGTGTGCTAACAAACAAAACACGACAACCATAGGGTGTTCAAAGATACAACCTTTCTTGTACTAGTTGTTGTAGATGTATAAGATGAAGAGGATGATGTTCTTGAGTTTCTAGCCTTCAAAGGAGAAGACCTCAAGCTTGTAATACCCACAAGCTCTTCAAACACTTAGCTAGTAAGGGAGCTTTACACCAAAATTCTACACCAAAGGCACCTTCAAAATGCGAGATTTCAGCCTTGTTGGAACAGAAAATCCGAAAATGTCCAGCCTTGTTGAGAGCTTTTCTTTGCTTAAGTGTGTGTGAGAGAAGGTGTGTCTTCTTGGAAGAGTGCTTGAATGAATAAAATCAAGTATCCAAGACAAAAAAGGGACCCCTCATACTCCCATGAGGGCGGGCGAGGTTGTGATACAAAATGGGTTTCCCCCCATTTTGTAATTTTTATAAAATTGGACTCTTTCAAGTTATTAGTATATAAAATTAAAACCTATTTTAATTTTATAACATTAACACACTTTTATTTTTCATTATTTAACCAACTTAAATAATGAAAAAAATAAAATTCTCATGAAGAAATTATCCATATAACATTGTTCTTTTACAAAGCAAAGTTCTAGAAAACCAATTTTCTAAATAGGTGTCAATATTTATTTGTACGATCTCATCAACAAATAAACATATATTGGTGTTTGTTTAGCGTGTTATTGGGTATGACCCGACTTGGATCATAACATACTAACCACATCAATCTTGTATGTGTCTTGGGCATACAAGATCCAACAAACAAATAAGCTAATTGATTTTCAGTTGGTACTTGAATCAATTTGATTAATCCTTTTTCAACATAGTCTCTCAAAAAGTGATATCTAATCTCAATATGTTTTGATTTTGTGTGCTGAACCGGATATTAGTTATGAAAACAATTGTTGTGTTGTAAATATAAATTGGCGTGTGCAAGAATTTAAAACCATAATCAAGCATCTGGTTTTGAATCGAGAGTACTTGAGAGCAACAAGGTGATGCAACAATATAGTCAGTTTCTGCTATGGACACAAATACATTTGTCTGCTTCTTGCATTGCCAAGATACCAGTCTGGGACCAAGAAATTGACAACCGCCAGAGGTGGATTTTCTATTGAAGTTGCATCCTTCATAATCACTATCTGTGAAGGCATAGAGATTAAATTCTCCTTCCTTTGGATACCATAACACGAGAGCTGGTTTGCCCTTCAAATATCTGAATATCCTCTTGACTACATTCACATGTGATTATTTTGGATCAGCTTGATATCTAGCACACACACAAACAGCAAACATTATGTCAGGCCTACTATCTGTTATATACATAAGTGAACCGATCATTGATCAATAGTGAGTCTGATCCACTGGTTTGCCTTCAGGATCAGGTCCAATCTTTATTTTAGTATCCACAGTAGTTCTAATAGACTGACAATCAGGTAAGTGGAATTTCTTCAACATGGTTTCCGCATATTTTGATTGATTGATGAAGATTCTATCCGTTGTCTGTTGGACTTGCACCCCTAGAAAGAAGGTGAGTTCCCTCATAACACTCATTTGACATTTTGCATGCATAAGGTCTTCAAATTCTTTGCAGAGTTGCTTGTTTGTAGAGCCAAATATAATGTCATCCACATAGATCTGACTAACAACATATCTTTTCCTCTTGTTCTTCTGAAGAGAGTTTGATAAATCTTTCCTCTTTCATATCCATGTTCAAGAAGAAAGGATGATAGAGTCTCATACCACTTTCTTGGGGCTAGATGAAGACCATACAGAGCTTTGTCAAGCTTGTAAACTCTATGAGGGAAATCTGGATCTTCAAAGCCAGGTGGTTGACTCACATAGACCTCCTCAACAATCTTTCCATACAGGAAGGTACACTTTACATCCATTTGATAAACAGTAAATTTCATGGATGCAGAATATGCTAGAAAGATTCTGATTGCTTCAAGTATGGCAATAGATGCAAACACTTTGTCATAGTTGATTCATTCTTCTTGAGTGTATCCCTGTGCCACTATTCTTGCTTTGTTTTTGATGATGATCCCTCTATCATCAATCTTATTCCTATACGGCCATCTGGTACTCATAGGGTATTGTCCTTCAGGAAGATCTACCAGTTTCCTTACTTCTTGCTTCATGAATTGGAGCAAATCTTCCTGTATTGCTTCAATCCAGCTATTGTCTTGAAGCGCCTCTTTGATGTTCTTGGGTACTATTTGACACAGAAAGCATGAGAACAAACAGATGTTTGGAATACTTGATTTGCTTCTTGTCACCCTCTCATTTAGATCACCAATAATGGTTTCATCTTGATGGTAATTGTGTATTCTTGTGGTTGGAATGGAGTCACGAGCAATCATTACATCAAGATTGGAGACATTCAATTCATTATGGTCAGAGGCATATTCATCTAGTACTGTTGTTGAATTATGAAGATTGTTAGACTCTGTTTCAGTTCCAGCTTCAACTTCAGTACCATTGTGATTGCTTACATCATTTGATGTCCTTTGTGTTTGAACTGGAGGAGAGGTCTGTTTTTGATTTCTAACCTTAGTTGACATATCATCTGAGTGAGATGGTACTAGGCTTGGACCTCCTTTAGTAGAAATACTAAAGTTTTGTGACGGCTGTCTGGTGGGATCAGCTTGAATATGAACATCTTCATTCATGCATTCATCAAATGTAGGAGGAATCAAGGGAAAATCATCTCTTCTTTCTACAGCTGACGAAGTATCACTTGAATGTAGATTTCCTGCATCAGACAAGTGAAATTGATCAAATAACTTTGTAAACATGTCAATATCAAACAACCAGTCGGGACCATTTGTAGATTTGGGAAACAAATGTTCATTGAATTGAACATTTGCTGATTCATCAATAATGTTTATTCTAGGATTGAACACTCTATAAGCCTTTAAAACAGAAGAATAACCTACAAAGAATCCTTCATCAGACTTGGATGAAAACTTTCCCAAATAGTCTTGGGTGTTTAATATTAAGACAAGACTACCAAATGATTTGAGGAATCCAATAAATGGTTTCCTATGAAAGAGTAGTTCATAAGGAGTCATGTTACTTTCTTTAACAATTAGAGTTCGATTTTGTACAAAGAACGATGTATTAACTGCTTCTGCCCAGAAGGTGATTGGCAGTTTAGCATCGGCTAGCATCGTTCTTGCTGCTTCAATCAATGTTCTATTTCTCCTTTCAGCTACCCTATTTTGTTGAGGATTTCTAGCTGCACTGAATTGATGAGCAATGCCTTTTGTTGCACAAAAGAAACTCATACTTTCATGTTGATTTTCAATTTTAGTGATAAATTCTTGTATGATTAGGGATGCCTCATTTTTATGAAGTAAGAAGAACGCCCATGTGAATCGTGAAAAGTCATCAATGATCACTAAAAAATAATGTTTCATTCCCATACTCATTACATGAGTTGGTCCAAATAGAACCATGTGAAGTAACTTCAATGGACTATTGTTATTGTTCACCAACTTGGTTTTATGAGACGATTTGTGTTGTTTTCCTTTGAGGCACGCTAAACATTGATCAATAAAATTAAATTCTTTTTGAAGAAGACCAATGAAATTGTTTCCTTTGACCAACTTGTTCATGTTTTGTAAAGTTTGTGTGCCCCAAACCTCTATGCCAAAGTTGTGACTCATCAAATGATGCTTTTGACAAAAGACATGATTCTTCTTTAGATGACGCAGAACACAGGTTTAAGACATATGTATTATTTTTCCTTGGGGTCTTTAAGACAACCCATTCTTCATATATCTGAAATCTAGGTTTCTGAATGTAGCAATGAGTGTATGTAAAGTGAGCGGAATATTTCTTGTCGTAGATCTGAGACACGCTTAGTAGATTGAAATTCAGTTGTTCACAGTAGTTCACTCTGTCAAAGCTCAACATCCCATTTCTCACAGATCCTTCACCTGTAATTCTACCACCATGTGAATCTCCACCAAATGCCATAGTAGTTCCTTTTATATGCTTGAAGTCATGAAAAATGGAACGATCTTCAGTCATGTGTCGGGAGCATCCACTGTCTACGTACCATAGGCTATTAGACCTTTGTGGATGAACTTGCAAGCAAAAAGAAATAATTAGAATAAGGAACCCAAGCCATGATGGTCTTGGGTTTCCAATTTCCTATTCATAATGGTGACTTCTTGGTATTATCCTCTAAATTGTGGTTTAGTTGGAGGTGTCCTGGGAGAATTTTGGTAATAAATGGGTTGAGTCATCTCCTCAACATCTACTGAAGATGCAGATGAGTAATGAAATCGTTGGTCTCTGTTTCTTTGTAGAATTTGAGCCCATTTTTCATTATCAAAAGTAGTTTTTTTGTTTTGGAATGTCAATTTTGTGTTTCATTGTAAGATGTTTTCTTTGACCCTTCCACAACTCCTTCAAAGTGTTCCTGTCATTTGTTGATCTAGAAGTCCTACATTGATCATTGTGAAAATGAGGTCTGACCGAATGTGTGATAGTTGATGTTTTTGAGATGGGCTTGTGTTGGGGAATTCTCAAACCCTTCTGATTGAAGAAAGAATCAGATGTATTGTGGTTGTTCATGTCACAAACTGAACAATACTTGTTGAAATAGCAGTTTTTGGTGGAGTGATTATTCATGTCACAGATAGAACAATTTTGATTAAAAAAGCATTCATCTGTCATGTAAGGATCTAAGATCTAGTTTGATCAATTAGGTTATGATTTGCAGCGGAATAGTACTAGATTTAGACGAAATTTAAGCAAGAATAAGATGAATATTCAATCAAGCAGTGACGGTTATAGAGAGAGAAAGTTTTCTGAAAAAAATAATGTTTTCATTCATTCATAAGCTTTGGCATGAACAAATTAGGTCAACATTCCTTTTATAGAGGAATGTGACGTCAGCAGATGTCACCTGATAGTGACATCTAACTGATTATACAAACAACTGAAAATAACTGAAACTACTGAAGATGTTCACAACAACTGAGGACATCTTACAATAAAAGCTTAAGTACCAACTAATTCTATAACTACTGAAACTACAACATCTGAAGTGTAAGATCTTCAGATGTTTTACATTATACTAAACTACTGATTACAATCTACTGAAAAAGTAAAGACAACTACTGAAAGTAAACCATCACAACTACTGAAGAGAACTTCTTCAGCTGTTATGACAACT
>BJCM01161366.1:0-18051 GCA_018326385.1 Flaveria bidentis
AAAACCCAAAACAAGGATCTATTTATATGGAAGAACATACTATCAAAACATAAAATAGCCACACAAACTACCTCTTAGAATCGTGGATTTGGAAGGCTAGATGATGATGTTTGAAAGCCAAGACTTCAATGTAGAAGCCCTCAAGAGATGATACCCACAAGCTCTTTCAAACACCCACTTGCTAGGATGTGTAACACCATCTTGAAAACCCTCTTGCACAAAAGAAATTTCAGCCAAGAACACTTGAAGAGCAGCCCAATATTCTCGAATTTCAGCTCCTTTTTGCTCCTTGAATCCGAAAATTTTTGCTAACTTGAGAGGGTTTCTTGCTTTGTGTGTGTGAGAGAAGGTGTGTTATGATGGAAGATTGTTCAAGTGCAAAAGCTCTTGCATGAACCAAGACCACAAAGGGAGGATTCCTAGGCCAAGGGGCGGCCGAATTTTTGTCCCCTTTTGGGGTTTCCCTCCCATTTGTTATTTTTATAAATTGTTACACTCTTGCACTTTAGTTTTATAAAATTAAAACCCTTTTAAGTTTATAAAGTAACACACTTTTGTTTGATATTACTTAACCAACTTAAATAATAAAACAAATAATTTCTCATGAACAAATTATCCATATAATGTTGTTCATTTACAAAAGCAACGTTTTAGAAAACCTATTTTCTAAATTGGTGTTATTATTTATTTGCATGATCTTATCAATGAATAAATACTTATTGGTGTTTGTTTGGCTTGTTATTGGGTATGACCCGACTTGGATCTTATTACACTAGCCACATCAATTTAACATGTATCTTGGGCAGATCAATTCCTTCACTTAGAATTCAAGGTTTGGGATTTGTTTATTGAGGTCTAAAGGCTAGAGATGGTAACTTTCCCCTATAGGTTGTTCATTAGAGTTATTAGACTCTGAGTGAATGCTTAAGGCATGTGTTATGAGCTTATTAGGCTATGCATGAGGGACCTCAACACTGATCAAAGAAATAATAGGAGTGGTTTGCTCCTCAATAGAAGTGGGAGCTCTAGTGTCCACTTCTTCCTGTATGGGTGAGTATTTGGGGGATGCACATCCTCAGTAATATGTGTAGGGTTTTGTTTGGATCTTCTTAAGTTGGTGAGGGTGATGAGTGGTTGTGTGGGTGGTGTAGATATAGAAGATAGAGGTTCAACATTGGCTTGTGTTTCAAAGTTGTCACCTTGATCAATGAGCTCTAAAACTTTTAGGACCAGGGCTGTTTCTACCCTTGAGAAGCCCATAGTGAAGTTTTTCATTGACTTAATGATAGCGGGCTTCATCTGTCCCAATTTAAGAGTGTTACATGTTCCCTTTAGTTATGAGCCCATTTCATAGTTAAGAGTGTGTTTCACATATCTGGGGAACATGTAATAATCTAAGGTGTCCAAGTTTGCAACCAGATTTGTATAAACAAATTGAGAGTACCTGAACATGACCCTTTGAATAATTCTATGCACTATATAGAATAGGTCCTTAGGAATTTGATCCCAACCTCCATGCTTGTTGGATAGAGAGTGGATGACATGGAGGAGGTACTTTCATTAGGAGGAAACCTTTCCTTTCTTGAAGGTTCTTGTTGTGTAGTCCCCCTCATAGCCTATCTGCTTGAATGAGTTGTTCACAACAGATTTTGGGAAGGAAAATTCTCCTTAGTGTTGAAAATTGTCCTCCTCTACACTATGGCAGACAGTGCCTTCTCACCGTCCAAGATGACATCTTGGCAGGTCCTCCAAAACTCTAATAGATGATCTTCATACAATGGAGGGTCAATAGTGAGTGCAGTGAGGTAGTTGGATAGAGCCAAGAAATAGCAGACATCTGAGAAACCTGCATCATTCTCGAATGTTAATAAAGAAACTTGATTATGTTGCCTGTGTAACTGCATGAAAAATGGGCTTGGTTTTGGGGATTAGGGTTGGCCATAGTAGCTTCAAGGTGAAGAAAGGTAAGAACAAAGGCAGTTTGTGGGTGAATTTAGGTTATGAACTTTTGTAGATGAAGAAGAAAGTGAAAGATGGGAAACTATTAAAGGTATATTTATATAAATTAGATTTGAGATAAAGTTAATGTAAGAGGATAAACTTTGAAATCCGAATATCAGTCCCACCTCTGAAAAAGAGCTCAAAATGTAGTTTTCTTGGAAGTCGGAGATCTTCCAAGGGTAATTTGTTGTCAAAAGTTTTAAGAGAACTTCCGAAGCCAATTTGGCTTCGGAAGATATTCCTTAGTTTGATGAAAATTAGCTTCGGAAGAAAAATATATAGAGTATTTTTTACTTCAAAGAATATTTAGTTCTAGAATATATTGAATCATAGAAGTTTTTATTTAAGAGTTAATAAAGCTTCCGAAGCTTAATTGCTTTTGGAAGAAAATTGTCCGTCAATACATATAAGTACTTATAAGCATGTTTAAGCTCTAGAAGATACATCAATATTTCTTCTGATGGTAAAATGACTTAGAAGATTCCTAATGTTCTAATAAAGAAAACTTAATATCTTTCGAGAGAAAATATGTATTAAATATTTCAGAACTCTATGGAATATCATTTTAAAAGTTTCTTGCAAAGTAAACTAGGCTTGTATAGCTGATGATATAGACAACAATAAGATACAAAAATTTAAAGATAATCTTGACTTTAGTTTATGAAAATTTACTAAAAGTTAATAATCCTAATAGCTGACACAATTGTGTTAACTTTGATTAGTTTTATCAATCCTTTTACAAAATTATCTCTAATCAAATGATAACTGATGTTGATATGTTTTCTTTTTGAGTGTTGCACAATGTTATCTATATGGATGGGAGTCTTTAGTAAATTGAATCCACACTCCATAATGTGATATTTAATCCAAAGCACTTGAGCACAGCTGCTTGCAGTAGCAATGCATACAACTTCAGCAGTTTATGTTGACACACAGGATTTCTTCTTGCATTGCCATGACACTATTCTTCCACCAAGTAATTAACAATTTCCAGATGTAGAATTTCCTGTCATATTACAGCCACCATAGTTACTATCTCTATAGCCATACAGATTGAAGTCAGAATTCTTTTGATACCAAAGGCCTAATTTGGGAGCACTCTCGAGCTATCTAGGAATCCTCTTGACAGTAATTAGGTGTGACATCTTGTGGTCGCCTTGATATCTTGCCCAATTACATTAGTAAACATGATATCTAGGCTGCCAGCTATGAGGTACATAAGGGACCCAATCATAGCCCTTTAGAGATGTTCATCAACACACTCCCCTTCAAGATCAGGTCCTATGGAGTGGTTTCTGGCTATAGGTGTCCTTGCAACCTTACATTCAACCAAATTGAATCTGGTAAGTATGTTGTACATACTTTGACTGGTTTATGAATATGCCATTGTCAACCTACTTCACTTGCATTCCTAGAAAGAAATTGAGTTCCCCCATGGCACTAATTTTAAATTTATTCTTCATCAGCTTCTAAAAGTCTTTTTAGAACCTTGGATTAACTGAGCCAAAAAGAATGTCATCTACATTAACTTGAACCAACATCAAAGTCTTCCCTGTTCCTTTAATAAAGAGTGTTCCTTTAATAAAGAGTGTTCCATCAATAGTACCCCTCTTGTAGCTATGTTGAACAAGGTACTTAGATAGTGTCTCATACCACTTTCTTAGAGCTTGGTACAGCCTATAAAGAGATTTATCAAGCTTCAACACATAATCAGGATGAGCTGAGTCTACAAAACTAGGTGGTTGTTTGACATACACATCCTCATTAATCACCCCATATAAGAAAACACACTTGAAATCAAGTTGGTAAACCTTGAAAATCCTTGGATGCAGGAAAAGCAAGGAATATCCTAACGGTTTCAAGTATTGGTAAAGTAGCAAAAACATCTATGTAGTCAATCCCCTCTTCTTGTGTGTATCCTTGAACATATAGTATTTCATTGTTCTTGATAAAAAGTCCTCTACTATCTTTCTTGTTCCTAAGAACCCACATGTTACCTATTATGGTCTTCCCTTAAGGAAGAGGACGTAGGTTCCCAACCTTCTGACTTTTCAATTGAAGCAACTCATCTACATTGCTTCAGCCCAACTTTAATTCTTCAAAGTCTCATCAGTTTTCTTAGGCTCGATCTATGACAAGAAACAAGAGTGTAGACAAACATTTTTGTCATGGGTTTGTCCTATTGTTCTCACCCCTGTCTCAATATCTACAATGATGTTTGTGGTGGGATGTGACTTGTGGATTCTTAGTTGAGGAATCATAGGAAGTTGGTTGGATAGATCTAAATAGGTGAAATTCAGATCTAGTAATGGAGTATCACCCACCACATAAACACACTTATCAAGAGAAGCTTGATACAATTAGTGTGTGACATCATTGATGTTGCCTTCCATGGAGTGGTTATCAGCATTAATAAATTCCTAATCACTATCACCACCACCATCTCATCCTATATTGGAAACTCCTTGATTTGAGTTTTATGCCTCTGTGTGCTAGAATTTGTAGGCACCTCAGATGTATCAGCTGAATTTGTTATTGTTAAGCTGACAGGATTTCCATGTATGAGGTTTGTTACGTTTGGGGCTAAAGTAGTTTTCTTACTTGGTCTTATCAGCTCAAATCTTAGGTCAATATCTCATGTTAATAAGTTACCTGTAGATCCTAAAACATCTTTACAAAATTTTTTAAAATAGTTATTAACTAAATTAAGATCAAATAGCCAATCAAGACCAGAACCTTTCACACTAGGAGTGTGCTTATTGAAGGTCATATTGGTTGACTCCTCAACTACTCTAGCTCTAAGATTTATAATTTATAAGCCTTAGATTAGGAAGAGTATCCACTAAAGTGTCCATCATCTGATTTCTCAGAAAATTTGGCTATCAGATCTTTGGTATTTAAGATGGTGCAAGGACATCCAAATGATCTGAGAATGAAAGGATTCCTTTTTTGTCATAATCTATAAGGAGTCCTGACAACTAAACCTCTATTATGCACAAAGCAGGTAGTGTTAGCTACCTCAGTCCAGAAGCTGATGGGCAGTTTAGAGTGAGATAACATGGTTTTGTAGCTTCAATAAGTGTCATGGTTCTCCTTTCAACAACATCATTTTGCTAAGGAGTCCTTGGAGCACTATATCGTCTTGTAATACCTTTCTCATCATAAAATGCATTAGGATTTGATTCTTGAATTCAATTCCTTGATCACATCTTAAGTTTTTGAACTTGTGATCACATTGATTCTCAATTTTTAGAATGAAGTTCTTCAAGATCTCAGGAATCTCATCCTTAGTTCTAAGAAAGAAGATCCAAGTTGTAAAATAATTTATGATCAAAAACAATAATAGGTCCTTCCTAGACTCATTAAACTAGTGGGCGAAAGAGATCGATATGTAATAAGTGTAGGGGTGTAGTGATTGAGTTCTTTTCCTTTGGCTTGTGAGACACTTTATGTTTCTTTTCTTTCAAACATGCAACACAATAGTCATCACTTGTAAACTCTTTCTTTAGCATTCCAGTTACCAAATCATTTTTAATTAATGTATTCATGTTTTTAAAGTTTACATGGCACATTCTTTTATACCAAAGGGAAGACTCATCACTATTTTCTTTAGATATAAAGCAAGAAACTCCTCCTGAAGGGGATGCTTCCTTTAAGTCCATCTTGTACATGTTCTTTTTCTTGGGGGCTCTAAGTAGGATATGCTCTTGATGAATGACCACCCTTATCTTGAGAACAATACACTCATGATTGGTAAAGAGAATGTTATGTCTCTAATCACAAAATTAGGATAAACTCAATTGATTTTACCCAAGCGCCTTGCCAAAGTTCACCTTCTCAATGTTGAGCTTATCATATATGACCCTGCCCCTTCTAGTGATGTAACCACCTGAATCTCCTCCAAAAGCAACTAACCCTCCATCAATTTTCTTATAGTTTGGATGCAAAGATCCATTGCCTTACATGTGCCTGGAATAGCCACTATTAATGATCCATACATTTTCTTCGGTCTTTAGCTATTCTTGCATAAAAAGAGATGGTTAGTTACTTTTGTAAACCCAAGCCTTATTGGTTGAGGGCTTGTAAAAGTGAACTAAAGATAATACAACAATAATTGATCCTATATTCAAACTATGAGGATCATTGTTGTTATTGATGAAGAACTTTCAGTCATATGGTCTTCTTTTTTCTTCCACATCATCTTTGAACGACTAGACTTCACCTTCATTACTTAGGAAGTTTTGATAACTTTGTAATTTTTGGAGACTAAACATTCGGAAGAGTGTGCATCCACTACAACATACTTTAATACCTCGGAAGCATTCTTTCCTTCACAGACAAAATTTTCTTCTGAAGGTAAGTTTTTGCTTATCTTCTTCTTCACTTTTGATCTTCTGGAAGGAAAATATTTTCCTTCCAAAGCTATATTCTTCTTCTTATTCTTAGAGGTTTTCTTGTTAGTCATGTGGATAGTGCTTTTGAGATTGTTAATGCAATTCTTAGCAAAATGAGAAGTACTACCACATATGATGCATTCAGTTGGCTTCCTTGTAAGAGTCTTCTTTGAGTAGAAAGTTAAGCTTTATCACTTTCCACTTCCATCTTCATCTTCACACATGATGCAACAGGCTTCATAGGGTGAGGTTTGCCCTTGGAACTGGATGGTTCAGTCTGTGTAGTAGTAGGACACATTTGATCAACCTTCCTCTCTTAACCGGGATGATTTGGACATGAGCTAGGACTCCTGGTACTAGTATCCTTGGTTTAGTCTTTAGTCTTCACCACTTCAAATCCAATAGAGATAAATACTTTTTCGCTTGGAGTTAACGGTGCTCTTGATCTCTTGGGCTTTCTTTGATTTTCTTTTGGCTTCCTTGATCAAGTTCTTTCTTGCAAACTTGGTCGTCCTTGGTTCTTTCCTCTCTTCAGAATAGGTGACCCTTCTTACGATGATCCTCATAACTCATGTCAGATCCATCATTCAATATCTGTTCTTTATCTTCATCCTCTTCTTGAATGGGTCTATGAGAGGAAGTTCCACACCTTGGAGATCTTATAGATAGTAGTGTGTGTGGATGAGCTATCTTAATAGATCTCAATTCCTACTTGTTCTAATAATAATTTTTTTCATGCATGGATGTGGATATAATGTTCTTGAAGGTCTCTTCTTGAAGAGCACATTTTATAGCCCTTGAATTGTTGATCACAAGCTCAACCTTGTATTTAGTTAACTTGGTAATGAGATCTTTAACATGAGTCTTCTAGAGTGTGTGCTTATGATTAAGAGTTGAAATTGTTTTCTCTAGAACTTCTTTTTTAATTTTATAATTATCTTTAGCTCTTTTAAAATTAGCTTTTAAGAAAGTCAAGGACTCAAGTAGACATAAAGGCTTGAGCAGAGCTTGTATCTTGGAACGGGCTTCCTTGGATGCAGATCTCCTTTGGTGTCTCCAGGAAAGTGATGAAAGGACCTTTTATGAGTTGTTAGGGTAGCAGATAAGATGAGGTTGCAGTTCTTTAAAGTCCCATTTAACCACATGAAGGGCTGAAGTCTACTGATTGTTGGAAGAGCTCCTTGATGGATTCCGCATGTTCATTGATCTCATTGTCGAGACTAGATCAACACAAGTTAACTTATCGGTCTTAGCTACCTTTATTGTGCAAGGATAAGTAAGGTCATCTCCATAGGGAATATGTGAAAAGTGTTTAATTAACATGACTGGATTAACTAAAAGACTCACAATTTAGAATAAAAAGTGAAATGTTAGATGAATTAATGAACACAATTGCATAAAGCAAAAACTTTAAAACAAATTACTTAAATAATGAAAGACAATTACTTCCTGGTTTCCAAATCCTCAATATCCATAATTGATACATTCGAATTAGGGATTGTAAGAACGTAACTTTAAGATGTTAACATTTGATTAAAGTGATAATAAATGATCAAGCTTTTAAGATGTGTTTGTTCATAATGTTACCAATTTACCTATATCACTTTGTCTACTTTTCTTAATGAGATCAAGATGCAAGGAAACCGAAAACTTATAATGAACCAAACAACTTTATTTATAATTAAAATGTTTAAATTAATCAAAACATAAAACTTCAATCAATCACTCAATGTTCATTGCGAAAACCTAATCAAAACATACCAAATATCTCACTTGACAATAGACGTACTTCTGGAAGTAATCACGAAAAGCCTAGCCACGCATCATCTTTATTATGCCTTCAATATTGAATTGGAGAATGTTTGTGGATGATTTGAGGGCCTTGAAACACCAAAAATCACCTAAAGTTCATCACTGTTCATCTCCATGAAGTTCTAGATCGAATCAGGGTTGATTTGGCCTAAATAAACTTGAAAATCCAAAAAAATCGGATGTTGTTAGGCCACCGGTGTATCACCCAGCCCCTTGCTTCAACAATATTGTCTTCATTGCCCACGAAGAGCTCACGGATTTTCTTTTGGTTACCCGGGTGAAAACTTCCCAGGGTGGTCACCCATCCCTAGATTGCTCCCACCTGAGCATGCTTAACTATGGAGTTCTCCTCTCATCCATAACCATTACGCCCAAAACATGTTGTTTATGTTAGAGGCTAGACAATCCTTATGAGCGAGGAATCTCTCTTGTCCATGACCGATGTGAGATATGTGTATGGTGTCACAAGCACCCCTTGTTTGGACTCATCATCCTCGATGAGCCTGAGAAGTCATCATCCTTGGTGAGGAATGTCCCATATCCCGAACAACAAATAGTGGCTCTGATACCATTTTGTAACACCCGACCCCTAACATCAACAATATTGTCCGCTTTGCCCACGAGTAGCTCATGGATTTGCTTTTGGTTGCTTGGGTGAAAACTTCCCATGGAGGTCACCCATCCCTGGATTGCTACCACCTGAGCATGCTTAACTATAGAGTTCTCCTCTCATCCACAACCATTATGCCGAAAACACGTTATTGATGTTAGAGGCCAGACATTCCTTATTAACTAGGAATCTCTCTTGTCCATGGCCGATGTGGGATATTTTTAGGGTGTCACAAGCACAAAGTTTGTCATTTTTCGTCTCCATGAAGTTCTTGATCGAATTAGGGTTGATTTAGCCTAAATAAACTTTAAAATCCAACAAATTTGGATGTTATTAGGCCATCGGCGTATCATACGCCTAGCGGCATATGATATGCCCTCTCATATGCCACCCATACACCCAACTTTCTGTTTCTTTAGTCAAATATGTCCACCAATACGCCGCCTCATACGCCGCCCAATGTATGATACGCCCAAAGCTAGAGTATCATACGTCAGGTCTCTTTCTTAACCTCTTTTTTCATTTTTTTGGTTTTTACATCTTAAGTCCTTAAACTTTTATGTTTTGCTTCTTTTGCTTCCAATTAAGCTACTTAAAGCTCTAAACACATATGAATAAAAACGTAAACAAAGTCAACTTGTTTTACAATATTAACGATGTAAAATCAAGCATTTAGATTAATTAAACACTAAAATATTGACTCATGATAACATCCCCACCCTTAACCTTTTTTTGTCCTCAAACAAACTTATTTTCACAATTAACCTTACTTAATCAAACTTGCTAAAATATCACAACTTTTTATAAGTTAAGGTCACAAGGCATACTTAGTTTTAAACTTTCATCATGTAAGATTCACAACCTAACATGTAATAATTCAAGTTATAAACTTAGAATCACCTTAATTGGCATAACATCACCTTTTGCTTAAAACATTCATATATTCAAATTTCTCACAATGAACACCCTTCTCGGTTTGTTTTATGAACTAGTGATTATATACTAGCATATCTGGAACCCTCAAACCAAGAATGTACCTCTTCATCATAAGTTCATATATTAATCATGCCACCATTTAACACATTATAATACATAAATCAAGAGGTCTTTCTTGGGTTATAATGTTAGGCTAAGGTTTAAAGTGGGATAGAAAGGTATTTTAAAGTATCAAACAGTGAATGAAATCCAATTTAAACATGACAGGTGTCTTATATATCAATCTCGATCTTCTAATTGCAATAATATCATCAAATTCTAACACTATTTTTGTTGCTTCATATTATGGTCATTTTGACCTTGTATTTAGTTTTTTTTATTTTTTCTTCTTTCACATGTTTATAACCAATCATACTATTATTATACTACTACTGAGGCGACACTTCTAGGAATGTCATAGATTGGACTTCATCACTCAAGGTTTCATAAAAAGGCTAAGGCTTTGTACATTGTTTATCGTTTTAGGCTTATTCAAATGATAAGTTGGGGCTCAACATGGTGTCTAAATAAACACTATCAAAGTATGGGATTCAAAAGAAAAGGGTTCAAATAACTGGTTTATTCCTAATGCCTCTATCATATTTATGCACATATTGGTTCATGATTTTGAAACGCAACAATCACACGAGTTCTAACTTAGATGAACATTATGATCTTCCTCATTATGAGAAAATATAAAGCCAATCAAAATATGATATGAATTTCTCAATTAGGCTTAATCTCTCACGGAAATAGTGGAATGGGTTAAAAACGTGAAGCACATATGTCATCTACAACCGGTTCGTTATGCCTCCTAAGAATTTTACCTAATTTTATAAACTTCATGATGGGAGTGCTTTAGTATAATTTCAAAACAACCATCCTAAGAGATCTATACATGGACAAAGGTGTGATAATTAGCCATGTATTAAAAATTTTGGGTCTCAAGCACAATTAAGCTTATTTGAAAATATTCAAAAATGTTCAATTTTTTTCTAATTCTTCCTATATCCCCACACTTGAGATACATTATACCCAATGTAAGGTAGTTTATCTTATGACACAAAAAAGTATAATTAAAATTCCAACTTATTTTGCATTCCAAAGACAATCATACAAAAGACAAACAATAAAAGGAAAGAGTATGTGAACCTGTTCATTAGTGAGAGCCCTCATTAATTGACTTGCGCCTCTTAACACTTGAGTATTTGCATGTGGTGATTGAACTATCAACATAAAACAAAGCAAACCAATGAAAAAAACTAATAAAATAATTAAAACTCACTTTCATAGAAATCATGGTTGCATTTAGCATATGCAACAAGCCTTTAAACCCCTCGGTAGACCCAAGTTGACGAGTTTTACTCTCATGAGGGTTTCTAGTGAACACACCCACAAAGTTATTGGTTGCCTCCTAAAAGCGGTAAGTTTTAGGTCTTCAGCCAGACCATACATGTGACTGCACATGTAACACTATGGTGGTCGAAGAGCACATTAGCCCACCAAATTTCCAATAAATGCTCGATAATTGACATGGTAGTTCCATAATTGCTTCATAATTATTCGCTTATAAAATAAAAAGTTCTTGGGAAGCCACTTCATAATAATGTGTCCAATTTCATACAATGTCACCTCTCTTTTCTTCATCCCTAACTCCTCTTCTTCAACATTATTGGTCGAAGTAATAAGTACGATAGAAGGTTCGGGAGAAACTTTGATTACCTTAATCTCTGAATTTTTAAAAGATTATTGTCTTTAAATGAGACTGCATATTCTTTTTCTTGCTCTAAAAGTTCCATAGGCTCTTCTTCCACATTATCAGCATAACTATCAACCACCACTTATTCGTCACATGGCTCTTCAACAAACGATGGAATTTGTGTGGTAGTAATCTCTAGGGCCTCCTCATTACCTCGTTTTCTAGTGACTCTTCAATCTAGATTTATATCGAAAACACATCACATTTCATGCTATTGTAGTGGAGTTGTTGTTGATCATAAAGTTGGTGTTATGATAAACTTTCATCGATCATGGACAACATCACTTCGAATTGAGCAATATTTTCCTCCTCCTCAATTTGATAAGTATGTTGAAATTTCTTAACATTTTGGACATCAACATTTTCTTGTTATTGACAATGAAACTGACATTGATTCTAATTATAACATTGAGAAGTATTTGAGTGGTTCAAGCATCCATCAGAATCTCCTTGATTAAGCCTATTAACATCCACGTATATTTCCTCAGAGTATTCTTGATGATAGTTATTATGATCTTCCTTATAACTGGAGCTTGTACCGTTTGTGGTTCATAATTGTTGCAATGCAAATCTTTCCCAAAGTTGTAGTTTACTTTTAACTGGTAATATCCTTCATAATATGGAGTAGATGTCTCATAGTATGGATAAGATGATAGTATATCATCATAATAAACATCCAACACGTAAAATTTTCTTCTCGCATCCTCACACTTTTGCAAGTACTTAGGACATTCATCTTTTGTGTAAACTGGGCGTCCACAACTGGTACATGAATAATAAACTTGATTCATGGTGAGCTTTTACTTACTAACTTCCTGATAGTAACCTACAAGACATAAAACACCTAGTGTAGCACCCAAAAAAACAAAAGAAAATAAAAGAGAAGAAAACAGAAAAAGTTACAAAAAATAACACTTTGCGCACTAATTCTCTGCCAACTACTCCATTTTGATCTGATTGTCGAGCCTTGATTAAAACAAGTTAATTTATCGGTCTTAGCTACCTTTATTGTGCAAGGGTAAGTAAAGTCATCTCCACATGGAATATGTAGAAAGTGTTTAATTAATTCGACCCGATTAACTAAAAGACTTAAACTTTAGAATAAAAATTGAAATGTTAGATGAATTAATTAACCCAATTCATAAAGCAAAAACTTTAAAACACATTTACTAAAATAATAAAAGACAATTACTTTCAGGTTTCGAATCCGCAAGATCCACAATTAATACTTTCAAATTAGGGTTTGTAAGAACGTAACTTTAAGATGTTAACTTTTGATTAAAGTGACAACAAAGGAACAAGTTGTTAAGATTCTTTCGTTCATAATGTTACAAATTTACCTATTTCACTTTGTCTACTTTTCTTAATGAGTTCACAATGCAAGGAAATCGAAAACTGATAATCAAGCAAACAACTTCAATCAAATCACTCAATGTTCATTACAAAAACGTAATCAAAACATACCAAATATCTCACTTGACGAGAATTGGACTTCTAGAAGAAATCATGAAAAGCCTAGCTACGCATCATCTTCATTATGCATTCAATCTTGAATTAGAGAATTTTTATGGATGATTTGAGGGGCCTTGGAAGACCAAAAATTGCCTAAAGTTTGTCACTTTTCGTCTCCAAAAAGCTCTAGATCGAATTAGGGTTTATTTGACTTAAGTAAACTTGAAAATTCAAAAATCCGGTTGTTGTTAGGCCACAGGCGTATCATACTCCCACCGGCATATGATATGCCACCTCATACGCCACCCATACGCCCAACTTTCCATTCCTTGTGTCAAATACACCCACAAATACACCGCCTCATACGCCACCCGACGTATGATACACCCAAACCCGGTGTATCATACGTCGGGTCTCTTTCTTAGCATCTTTTTTACCATTTTTTAGTATTTACATATTAAGTCCTTCAACTTTTATGTTTTGCTTCTTTTGCTTCCAATTAAGTTACTTTAAGCTCCAAACACCTATGAATCAAAACATAAACAAAATCAACTTGTTCTAAAATATTAACGATGTAAAATTAAGCATTTAGATCAATTAAACACTAAAATATTGACTTGTGATCATTCATCACCACTAAGGATACCATAAAACTCTATGAGAGTAAAGGTTGAGAGGTTTTTAGTTCACTTAATGTCCACACGGTAATGAGTCCATTTTCTGGGAAGAGAGAACATGAACTTCCTCATAATGTCCCTATTTTCTCAAGTTTTACTCTAACATCTATTAAAGTATCTACAATCTCAACATACGTGAAGTATTATTGAGTCATTGTTTCACCTTTCTTATATGTGAAGTTCTCAAAATGTTGCTTTAAGAGGTCTTTATTGTTTTCTTTTGCTTCAATAGACCCCTCATACATAAGCTTCAGTGCATCCCAGTGCTACTTTGCAGTATTGCACTTCTTGAAGCCTCTATAGATAGAGTTAGGAAGAGTAGTTTGGAGAGTGGTCATGGCATTTTGATCCACATCAATTTTCTTCCAATCTTCCTCTGATTCAGCCACTTCCTTTGGAATCATAACACCACCAACAACAGCTGAAGTGGTGCTTGGAACATGAGGTCATGAGACAACAGATCCCCACATCCTTCTATGAGACTTGATGAAGCATTCCATTCTTTGGCACCAACTATCAAAGTCATCAGGAGTGATCAGTGGAGATTTTGTTATGGTACTGGTTTCCATATCAGCCTTGGTAAGTGCTACCATTTGAGTTGTTAGGTGTTTTATGAAACTGAAGGGATTTAAGATGGTGAGATCTTACAATCAAGAACCTGAAATGCTCTAATACCAATTGTAGGACCATTAAAGGGGGTTAATACAATAGTTTCACAATATGAAGAGACTTAGAATACTTAACAGATCAAATAGGGAACTAGTTAGGATGAAACAATGAACATAAGTAATAAGAACATTAAACAAAAATGTTGAAATATGGTTTTCAAGAATGATGTATATTGCTCTAAAGTTTCTACAAGTTTTACAAAGCTTATCTGAAAATACAAGTAGTTGAGATAGTTTATACTACATCCTACAGTCGACCATACTTTGAAGAGCAGGTGAAAACATTACCTAGACAACAAGATCAATGTAGAGTCAAAAGACAGATTGCCTTTTGACTTGTGACTATAACATACCATAGCTCACATCTTTATCTATTACAAAAACTATAAAAGTACAAAGGTAGTTACCTACAGTAGACCATAATCTATAGTTTGACAAAAGTATATACTTTTGACCAACTCATATAGGTTGTGAGTCTATCAAAAGTGGCAATGAAAAGTTGTTCAACTTTTTTCAAAAAGTGATTTAGAAAAAGCATGTCTTCTCTGTCTTCTAAAGACTTTGCCTTTGAAGGTTCAGAAGACTTCATCTTTTGCTTCAAAAGATTTGGTGTTTTGGCTTTAGAAGATTTTATACTTAGCATAAGAATGAGTTTAAGAATGTGTATGTGGTATTAACAATATACTTACTTAAGATTAAGGATGAAGTAATAAAAAGTTCTTGTTGTATAAGAATGAGTTTAAGAATCAACTCAAAAAGATAATCATAGTTGTTAAGAGTGATAGAAAATGTGAATACGTTTCACCAATTAAGACTATATGTGCACAAATTTTAATTTTCCATGAATGTACTGCGTCTTGTTTACTATCATAAAATGGTATTATTGAATGAAAGAACGGTACATAGAAAGAGGTGCTAAATGTCATGTTAATCAACAAGTTTGATTCAAGAAGAGTGTGGGAAGTCATATTGCTAGCGTATTACCTTTTGAATAAAATACCCACAAGAACAGGGGCGAGACTACTTATGAAAGTGCGGGGATGTTAGGCCAAGGTAGTACTAATAGAAGGTCTAATGGATAATACCCAGACCGTTGGTTGCATATTCATTAGATATGTTCACAAGAGTGGTGCATATATTTCTTATCCATAAGTCTAAGATACTAAATATATACAAGAATTTATTCATAGAATTAAGTAATGCATAATTACTGAAAAATGTGCTTTCTTATTTTTGATAATATGTAAGTTCATGAGTAGTATGTTTTTCAACACTGGTTAGTTATATTGTTCAATATCACATGAATGGTTTGGTGTTGAAAAGGTTACGCCATGATTAAAAAAATGACCAAGGATAGGAATTCTTTTGACCAGATTTCATGACCTATATGGTTGAGGGTGAGGGCAAGCCAAATACCTACCCTTAAGCGATTATTTCTTCAAAAGCACCTTAATTAGAAAGAAGCTATGAAAATAAACTTATTTTTTGATATGAAATTATACTAGGAGCTCTTACTTTTGTATTTCACATGGATACTATTGGTTATTCAAAAGAAATATTTAATATCATGTCACCATTGATATATACTATAACGCCCAAATTTCAAGGAAATATAATAAAAGTTATGTTTGGGTTTAAAATGTCAAAGCATCAACATTAAATAATTGGATAGGGTTATAGTAAAAGGAGTATTTTATATAATAAGTATAAGAAGGATTTTGAGCTTGACATGTGTCCTTATATTGTTTTAAAAAAGAGAGCAATTTTGTCATTTTGTCAAATAAATTAGCTCATTATGACATATATGTTTATTGTGTCATATATTTTATATTATTTATGTATTAATCATTGCATTTTGAGTTTTACATAACTTTTTGTTATTATTTTTATTGTTTCTATAGATTATATAAACTTGTTATCTATCATTGGGTTTTACAATTAGAAGTGCACAATAATATACATTTATCAATGTATTTATCAAAGCTAATAGTGTTTAAAATGGCACCATGTGTCATATTTGTCTTTTATACATTATATAAACTTGTTGTTATCTATAATTGTGTTTTACAATTAGAAATACACAATAATATTATTTGAACAATGTATTTTTCAAAACTTATAATATTCAAGTTACTTAATGACGATCATAAAAACAATAACACATTATGTTATTTTATCATCGTGTTTAATGTATTAGATTAATTAGTTGTTAAACTATCATTATCTTTTACATATTAGAGATACATAACAATGTTATTCTATCATCGTCCAAGTTCATCCCCTTTTGCTCCCAATGCGAATTAGGGTTTTAAGAATTATTAATCCCCTTTAAAATTTGGTTAAAACCCCGGAAAATTAGTCAAACCTTTCAACACGACGTAAACTACGTCCCTAAGGACATAACTTATGTCCTCTCTTGGATCATACCTCCTAGCCTTCTATCCTACATCCTCATTAACCTGCATTTTGGTACCGAAGTAAGCTACATCCAAAAGGACGTAACTTACGTCCTCTTTTGGACAAATCCTCTTTTTCTCCTTTCTTTTGTACTTTGCACCTGCAATTCACAATCGTCCAACGTAATCGCATTCTATGGTAATTATATAGCAAAAGCATGTATTTAACTACTTAAAGCACATATACACCATGAATGCATCACATCCCCACAGTTATCATTTGCTTGCCCCCAAGCAAACTCACTTATGACATTACACTATCATTAAATTGTTAGGACCGTGTACGTGCGGAGTACTAACTGATTTACGTGTATACCAAACCAAATAGTGCGGAATTCTATTTGATTGGCGATCCAATTAGTGAGAATGCAAGTATTATCGATCTAATAATGAATCAAAACGTTAAGAACGATTGCAAGATGATTAACTACGATTTATGAACTTGGAACAAGTGTTCTTGAGTCTTTGGATGGCTAGGGTACGATTATGTGCGTAGGTACTCAAATTGTTACGTTTTTCCACGAATTAAGTGGTATTTATAGGTTAGGCTTTTCCATTTGTACGACTGAACCATAAGCATGGTTCAGTCGTGCGACTGAAGCATGCGGTTGATCCATCCGCATGACTGAAGGTCCAGTCGTGCGACTGAGTCAATCTCATGTCACAATCGTGCGACTGGTCCAGTCTCCTGGTTCAGTCGTGCGACTGGTCCATTAGCATGAAGTATTCATGTGCATGGTCCATTCACATAAGAACTTCACATGATTAAGTTTAAACATGTTTCTCAACCATTATTGCCTAAGAACTATGTAAACAACCACAAACCAATACAGTTAGTTCAATACACAATAAACAATGAAATATTAAACATTATAAGCATCAACCACACATTGTATTTCATTCATACCTATTCTATTACATATATGTAAGACATAAAAGACATTTTACATTGAGCTCCTAAACTAGGTACATATGTATCAACAAACTCCCTCCTTGGACCTAGTTTACACTATTGTCTAACTGTTGATACATATATGTACCTAGATCCTGATCTAAATGTAATATGTCTTACACTTGTGTAATTAGTAGGTACTTAATGAAATACTAATGTTTGGTTGTGTTTATAATGTTTAATATTTCATTAATGATTGTTTAATGTTATATCTATTTATATTATGTAATGATACACGTATATATGAACATGTTATATAGGCTTACAGTTGTTAGACATGTTCTGAATCATAAAA
>BJCM01161367.1:0-19557 GCA_018326385.1 Flaveria bidentis
TGGGGAATGTAGGTTTGGGTCGAACTTGTGCTTCAAATGTGGGAAGGCGGGGCACATGGCAAAGGACTGTCGTATGGTCCGGTGCTATAACTGTGGTGAAGAGGGTCACATGAGCAAGGATTGTAAGAAGCCGAGGGCTGAGAGTTCCGGGGAGAAAAAGACGGGAGGTGAAGGGCCGAGGGCGAGCGCCAGGGCATTCACTATGACACAGAAGGAAGCCAGGACGGACCCTGATGTTGTGTCCAGTACGTTTCTAGTGAACCAAACTTTAGCCTTTGTGTTATTTGATTCGGGTGCCAGTAAAAGTTTTATTTCTGCTGCTTTCTGTGCTAAGCTGCCTGTTAGTAGTAGACGTGTTGATGCGCCCTTTGATGTAGAAACTGCCATAGGTAAGTCTACCAAGATTTCTGAAATGATAGAGAACTGTGATATGGAACTTGAGGGTCATAAGATTCCTATTAGACCGTTCGTGATGACCATAGGTGGTTTTGATTTGGTTCATAGGATGGATTGGTTGGCGGACTCCGAGGCGAACATTGCATGTCGCAAGAAGATGATTCGTTTGACAGCGCCTGACAGTAGTTCAGTGACGATTTATGGAGATCGGGTCACGACGATCCCGAAGGTGATCTTAATGGTGGTGGCGGGAAAGTGTATGAGGCGTGGATGTAGATGTACCGGTTGTGTGTGACTTTCCAGACGTGTTCCCAGAAGACTTACCAGGAGTCCCACCTGACCGTGAGATCGAGTTCCAGATTGACTTGATACCGGGTGCCCAACCTGTTGCAAATGCACCGTATCGGTTAGCTCCGATAGAGATGAAAGAGTTGATGGAGCAGTTGCAAGAGCTGCTTGATAAGGGGTTCATTAGACCGAGTATCTCTCCTTAGGGTGCTCCGGTCCTGTTTGTAAAGAAGAAAGACGGTAGTATGAGGATGTGCATTGACTACCGTGAGCTGAATAAGTTGACAGTGAAGAACCGATACCCTTACCGAGAATAGATGATTTGTTTGATTAGCTTCAGGGTGCCAGTTGGTTTTCAAGGATAGACCTTTGATCTGGTTACCATCAGTTGAAGGTGAAGGAGCAGGATATCCCTAAAATAGCTTTTCGCATGCGTTATTTTCACTACGAGTTTCTTGTCATGTCTTTTGGTTTGACCAATGTGCCAGCTGCTTTTATGGACTTGATGAATCGAGTGTGTCGGCCGATGTTGGATAAATCAGTGATTGTGTTTATTGATGATATCCTGATTTATTAGAAGAGCGAGATTGAGCATGCTGGCCACATTCGGGAGGTTCTCGAGACATTGAGAAATGAGAAGTTGTACGCCAAGTTCTCCAAGTGTGCATTTTGGTTGTGCGAAGTTTAGTTCTTGGGTCATGTGGTGAATCCAAATGGGATCATGGTGGACCCGGCAAAGGTGGAGGCGGTGATGCAATGGAAGTCTCCTAAGATGCCATCCGAGATTCGTAGTTTCTTGGGTTTGAGGGGCTACTATAGAAGGTTTATCCAAGACTTCTCTAAGATTGCTTCTCCACTGACTAAGTTGACCCAAAAGGATGTGAAGTTTTTATTGGGTCAAGCTCAAAAGAAGGCGTTCAAAGAATTGAAGGCAAGATTGACTCAAGCTCCTGTTCTGTCATTACCCGATGGAAGCAAAAATCTTGTGGTTTATTCTGATGCTTCCTACTCGGGGTTGGGGTGCCTGTTAATGCAGAGAGGGAAGGTTATAGCTTATGCATCCCGAAAGTTGAAAGTTCATGAGGTCAACTACCCTACTCATGACTTAGAGCAAGTAGTCGTGGTCTTTCCGCTAATGATTTGGAGGCACTATCTCTATGGGACGAAGTGCACCATCTTCGCTGACCACAAAAGCTTTAAGTACTTCTTTGAACAGAAAGATTAGAACATGAGGCAGAGACGATGGTTAGAGCTTATAAAGGATTACGATTGTGAGATCCACTACCATCTGTGCAAAGCCAACGTGGTGGCAGACGTCCTTAGCCGAAAAGAGAGACCCGAGCCGATTCGGGTGAAAGCATATTAGTTGATTATGACCTCCGACGTGATAAGAAAGTCAATGAGTTTCAAGATGAGGCACTGAAAGAAGATCATCTTAACTCTGAAAGGATGAGAGGTCTGGTTGGGGAATTGGGTGAAAACACACTTAGTGTTAAAACCCAATTTGGACGGGTGTGGATTCCTCGTTTTAGGGATATACGAATGAAGATTTTGGATGAGGCTCACAACACTCAATACTCTATTCACCCCGGTGCCACAAAAATGTACCAAGACATGAAGAAAGATTATTGGTGGCCGGGTATGAAACGTGATGTGGTGGAGTATATGAGTAAATGCCTTGCTTACAGGTGAAGGTCGAGTATCAAAAGCCGTATGGGAAGATCCAACCTTTGGATATACTGGAATGGAAGTGGAGCACATCACCATGGATTTCATTACGAAGCTGCCACGTACACCGAAAGGGTATGATGCCATATGGGTGATTGTGGACCGTTTGACGAAAATTGCTTACTTCCTACCGATCCGCGAGACATATTCATCTAAGAGGTTGGCTGACCAGTTCATAAAGGAGATTGTAACTCGTCACGGTGTACCGGTATCTATTGTATCTGATTGTGACACCCGGTTTACAACCAAATTCTGGAAGAAATTCCACTACGCCATGGGGACGAGGTTACATATTAGCACTGTATATCATCCCCAAACTGATGGTCAGTCAGAAAGGACCATTTAGACATTGGAATACATGCTTCAGGCATGTGTGATTGATTTTGGGGGAAGTTGGTCAGAAGGAGTTGGGGAGCGTTAGCCGAATTCTCATACAACAACAACCATCATGCCAGCATTGGTATGCCACCATATGAGATGTTATATGGTAGGAGAGGCAGAACACCCATTTGATGGGGTGATATTGGTCAGAAGGAGTTGGGGAGCATCGAGGGGATCGAGGCTACGACGGAGAAGCTTGAGAAGATCAAAGCCTTCATGAAGGCAGCCAAAGATAGACAGAAGTCGTATGCCGATAAACGACACAGACCGATTGAGTTCCAGGTGGGTGACCTGGTTATGTTGAAGGTCTCACCTTGGAAGGGTATCATTCGTTTCCAAAAGCAGGGCAAGTTGAGCCCGAGATACATAGACCCTTTCCAAATCATCGCTCGAGTAGGAGAGGTGGCTTATAGACTGGAGTTACCAAAAGAGTTAAGTGGAATTCACCCGATATTCCATGTATCTCATCTAAGAAAGTGCTTAGCTAATGAAGACATGATGGTTCCACTAGAAGATATCAAAGTCGACGAACAGCTCAATTACATGGAGCAACGGTGGCAATCATTGATCAAAAGGAAAAGAGGCTGAGAAATAAAGTGGTTCCTCTTGTGCGTGTATAGTGGAAGCACAAGAAGGGATCCGAGTCAACGTGAGAACTGAGAAAGAAATGAAACGGCATTACCCACGTTTGTTCGAGGAATAACAGGTTTCGGGGATGAAACTTATTTAAGGGGGATGGACTTGTAACACCCGATTATCTATTATTTTGAAGCCAACAAAAGAAGAAAAGAAATATAGTCCTATGTCGAGGGCCCAAACTTGCCAACGAAAGAAAGACAGGTGAGTGGGGGTATATAAAGGGAGAGGGAAGCCCTTACCCTCTTCCCACACTCATATTTCAGCCAAACAAGAAAGGAGAAGAGAGAAAGGAAGAAAAGAGGAAGAAAAGTTAGTTCTGGTTGGTTCGAGTGAGCCAAAATCATTGATAAGTGAGTCAAATCAAAGCTCTCCTCGTTGTGGTCATTTTTTGGGGCTGGAACACATCTGAAAATCGGGTTTTTTAGTGTCTGCATGTTTGACCAATTTGTGTATGTGTATGTGTGTGTATGATGCTTTTGAGCCTTGTTTAGGATGGTTGATTTGTGCTTAGAATGCGTTTGGATGAGCTTGGAGGTCGAAAATGGCAGATTAGGTTCGGGATGAACTGCATTCTGCATCAGCTAGGGCTAGGCGACCGAATGGAGGCCATACGGCCGAATGAGGTGCGATTGAGGTTCAGTCGCATGATTGAGAATTCATTCGCATGATTGGGGCTAGTCACATGGGGAGTCATGCGATTGAAGGTCCAGTCGCATAAGTGCTCATCCGCATAAGTTCCATCCACATGAGGCCCATCCGCATTAGTCCATTTGCACGATTGGGTGTTCATTTGCATGGGTGTTCATCCGCATTAGTTCAATCGCATGACGTTCAATCGCATGGAAGCCATACGACTGAAGGGTTTCCATATGCCCGAATATGGCTGTTGCACCCGAGGAGAAGTGTAGTTTAACTTCTGACTTTCGGGGGAATGTGTAGATGTAAGTTTTGACATAAAGGTTCCCGTAAGAGCATGTAAGATGACGATTGAGGCCTTAGACAGCAAGTTGGGCATGATGATGATGATGTTGCATGATTATGCATGTTATGTATGTATGATGTTGCCCTGTATGATGATGATGATTGTGTATGTTATGTTCCTTGTTATGATGTATGTTTATCTTTCCGTGGCTTTACGTGTCGTGTTAATGAACATATGAAGTATTATGTAACGTAAAGCGAAAGATAATGAAAGAGGAACATGAAGTAAGAATGCATGCATTAATGAACGATGAAGTAATGAAAGTCTTGCAAGCACTTTATGTCGGGACACGCCATTAAGGTGTTAGCCCAACGGTGTGCGGGTCGCTACCCCGGGAGGATGCATATCGAGGTCTTTCTTTGTGATTGACCATATGGATGAACCATTGTTGTGTGCCTTAGGTGTTGTGACCATTTGGTGCCGAGCACCACCGATGAAGGTATTTTATAGGCTTAGGTCCAGTACCACGAGACTGAAGGGCATAGCATATGACAATGGTATACCTGAACTTTACCTTAGGTGTTGTGATCATTTGGTGCTAAGCACCACCGATGAAGGTCTATTATAGTCTTAGGTCCATTACCACGAGAATGAAGGGTAAAGTTCACGGTGATGACGAAAGGAAAGATGTAATGATGAATTAACGAATGAAAGATGAATGAATGAACGGAAGTTAACGAACGATGAAGATAATATAATTATTATCTATGTGTACGTATGATGTATGATCGCATGAAAGATAAGAACAGTTTTAACGAAAGAAAAGTATGTTTTATTTTATAAAACTCGAACTCACTCAGTAACGCTGACTTTGATGTGTTTCCAGTTGGCAGGTAATGATTGCTGAGGATGGCACGAGCTGGCTACTCAACTCTTTTTGGGATGACATCCATTTATTTAATGCTTTTGTGATGTAATGAAACAATATAATTTGTAACTAATCGATGATGTATTATTTGGCAAAAGTTTTTATAATGGAATGTGATGTCATTTTGAATGTTTCTGCTGCCATATTTTCATATGCAAAGGTAATTATATGTTTTATGTGCGATTAGGACCCAACTATAAGCGTCATGGGAACGGGGCGTTACACATCAAGCAAAGACTTTGGTTGCTAGGATTTCTACACCAAAAGAAACCAAGAAGGGTTGTTGGAACCCTGTTGCAGTCGTGAGTTTTCTTCAAAATGTAGAGAACTTTTCACCTTTTGGTTCTTGCATGTATTAGAGAGAGAGAGAGAGGTTGAGTGTATGTCTAGTTAAGAGTGTGTTTTTTCATGACATAAAATGAACCGAACCATAAAGTGGGGCCGCCGAATGGTCCTTTCAAAATGGGTTTTCCCCCTAGTTTTAATCACCCATTTTGATTGTAACTAGTCACTAATTTAGTTATATCATTAACCTTTTAATTGTATAACTCATACACTCCATCATTATTTGATGTTATTTAACTAACTTAAATAATATTACAAATAATACTCATGAACAAAATATCCTTATAAGTTGTTCCATCTCATATACAATTTATTTAGAAAACCCACTTTCTAAATTGGTGTAATTATTTAATTGCATGATCATATCATCAATTAAATATTAATTGGTGTTTGCTAAGCTTGTTATCAGGTATGACCCGACTTGGATCATAACGTACTAACCACAACAATGTTCCATGTGTCTTGGGTATAAAGAATCCAACAATCTCCCACTTACACAAGATTCATAGAAGATTGATGCAAGTAGTAAATACCGCCTAACAACGGTTTACTACCCTTAATACGCATGAATAAAAACCCATTCAATAACATCATCCCCTTCAAGTATCCAACTTGAAATGATTTAGGTGAATCAATCATTTTATCATTTTGTTACAGATGTCTTGTTAAATCCAAGGACATAGAATGATCATTCCTTGTTGATTTAACTTATCAGGCCTAGACATCTTGCTCTCAACCATAAGAGGAACAAATTCCATTATGACTACATACGTTTCTCACAATCACCTTGTGGCACACCTGAACATAGCCTTATGTACGGTCCATTATTTCATAGCGATGAAGAACTAGCTCAAGGTATAACACATTGGTGAATATCAAAACCCAATATGTATCTCAGGTTGGAGGATACCAAATGATATTCTCCTTTACTCAAATTTACTTATGATCAATCAAGAAGATTCCATGTAGTAAAATATGAGACGCGGGTCAGTCCAATATTCGTATCCCACAAATATCTACGAACTTTGGTGGCAACCAATTGCTCTATATTCATGCCTTATGAATATCCACCAATCCATGTTCATAATAGCCTTACATTCATATTTGTTCCCACAAACATGATCGACTACGAACATTTAGAATAATAAACATATTCATGGATGTATACATGTTAAAAGGAACATAACTCTGAATATCACAAATATATGAAAGAGTTAAATATTACATTGTTCCAAACTTTTAAATACTAAACAGATCAATTCCAATCACTAGAATATTGAAGTCTTAAGGCACAAGTATGACTTTCATGCTTTGCCCTTTCAAGGAGCTTTGTGAGTGGATCCGCAATGTTTTGATCTATGTGAACTTTACGAATACATATTTTTCCCTTTTCAACTTCATCCCTTATGTAGTTGAATCTACGCTCAATGTGTCTAGTCTTTTGATGTTCACGGGGTTCTTTTATTTGTGCAATTACTCCCTTGTTATCACAAACGATTTCTAGGGGGTCTTGAATGGTAGAGACCACCTCTAGATCATCGATAAATTTCTTTATCCATGCAGCTTCCTGAGTTGCTAATGAGGCGGCTATGTATTCGGATTCTGTAGTGGACAATGCTACCACGTCTTGTTTTGTACTCTTCAAGGACACTGCTCCTCCATTCATAATGAAGACATACCCTGAGTGTGATCGAGAATCATCTCGATCAGTTTGGAAACTCGCATCCGTGTAACCCTTTACAACAAGTTCCTCTTCATCAGATCCGTATATTAGAAACATATCCTTAGCCCTCCTAAGGTATTTTAATATACTTTTAACAGCCATCCATCGGCTATTACCAGGATTCTGCTGATATATGCTTGTCATGCTTAACGCGCATGACACATCCGGTCTAGTGCATATCATCGCATACATGATGGATCCTATAGCAGACGCATATGGGATGTCCTTCATTCGATATTGCTCATCCTTTGAGCTTGGAGATTGAGAAGTACTCAATATTGTCCCTTTTTATATAGGTACCATACCTTTCTTAGAGTTTTCCATCTTGAACCTTTTCAAGATTTTATCAATATACACACTTTGGTTTAAACCTATCAACCGCATCGATCTGTCCCTATAGATCTTTATTCCCAAAATATAGGCGGCTTTAACGAGATCTTTTATGGAAAAACAACTCCAGCCAGGTTTTAACACCTTCCATGGTTGGAATATCATTTCCAAAAAGTAGTATGTCATCAACATACAATACTAATAATGTAATTATGCTACCACTAGCCTTCTTATATAGACAAGCCTTATCAGCATTCTAGATGAAACCAAATTTCTTAATCTCTTCATCAAAACATTGATTCCAACTTCTTGATGCTTGTTTCAATCCATAGATTGATCTCTTTAACTTACATACTTTATTAGGATGTTGTGGATCGACAAAACCATCAGGTTGAACCATATGGAAAGTCTCTTCGAGGTGTCCATTAAGAAAAGCGGTTTTGACATCTATTTGCCAAAACTCATAGTCATAATATGCAGTTATGGCAAATAATATTCTAATTGACTTTAGCATTGCCATAGGTGAGAAGGTTTCATCATAATCAACCCCTTGAGTTTGAGTGAAACCTTTTTCTACAAGTCTTGCTTTGTAAGTATCCAAGTTTCCATGCATATCCATTTTCTTCTTGAAAACTCACTTGCATCCAACCGGTTTGGAGTTAAGTGGAGGGTCAACCAATTCCCAAACTTGGTTGTCGTACATGGATTGCATCTCTACGTTCATGGCTTCCAGCCATTTGTCACAATCTGAATTGGACATTGCATCATGGTATGTAGTTGGCTCATCAGAGTCAACCACATAGCATCCATTCGTGAAAAATCCATATCTTTCAGGTGGAATGCTAACTCTACTAGATCTGCGAACGTTTTGTGTGTATTGATCAACCTCTTGATCATCATCAACAACCTCCTATTGATTCCTAGTGTCAACCAAACGTGTATCGGCTTGTGGATCTCGATCCTCATCAAATTCCACTGTTCTATACGTCATTCCTTCCATAAGGAACTTAGCTTCCACGAATTCTGCCTTTGAGCAATAAATACCTTTTGCTCTGTTGGATCAAAGAAATAGTATCCTATATAGTCTTTGGGATATCTAACAAATATACACTTAGTGGATCGACTTTCCAACTTGTTTTGGGTGTTTAGCTTAACATAAGCTTCACAACCCCATACTTTTAAATATGATAGCGATGGAACTCTTCCATGCCATATTTCAAAAGGTGTCGAATCCACTTTCTTGGTTGGGGCCATATTCAAAATACGAGCCGCGGAGAGCAATGCGAAACCCCAAAATGATATAGGTAGTGAGCTTATAGCCATCATAGATAGAACCATATCTAATAGGGTTCGGTTTCTCCTTTCAGACACACCATTATGTTATGGCATTCTAGGTGGAGTAAGTTGTGAGATGATCCTACAACTTCTTAGATGAATTGAAAAGCCTCACTAAGGTAATCACCTCCTCTATCTGAACAAAGAACTTTGATAGTTTTATTGAGTTGATTTTCTACTTCATTATTGAAGATTTTGAACATTTCAAAAGCTTCGTATTTATGTGTCATCAAGTACACATAACCATAGCGACTGTAATCGTCGGTAAAGGTAAGGAAGTATCTTTCACCATTTCTTGTCATTGTCTTAAAAGGACCACATACATCCGAATGTATAATTCCCAATAAGTCTTTAGCCCTCTCTTTATTACCACTAAAGGGCGGCTTGGTCATCTTACCTTGTAAACAAGATTTACACTTATCAAATGAACCACTTTCATTTGTTTTCAAAAGACCATTCTTTTGAAGTGTTTGAACTCGATCCTTGTTTATGTGACCAAGACGACAATGCCAAAGATATGAATCACTTATACCCATTTTAAGTGTCTTGGTGCTTGTTTGGTATAATGAGTTATTAAAGGATGAATCATCATGAACCAATTCATAGGCATAGCCTTAAAATAAAACACATCATCCATACAAACATAAATACCATTGTTAACAAACTTTAATTCATAATCACATTGTTTTAAAAGGGAAACATAAATTATGTTCCTAGTCAAACTAGGAGCATACAAAATGTTCTTAAGAACTACCAAACCATTTGAAAGTTTCAAAATATAGTCTCCTTGGGCTTCGACATCAACTTTTGCTCCGTTGCCCATGTAGAGACATGTGTCTCCCTTCTTGAAGTGCTTATTTCTTTTGAACCCCTGCAAAAAATTTCAAATATGAGTTCCACATACGGTATCCAATACCCATGAGTTTGAAGAAATAACATTTAAACCAATATGAATGATGAAAGTTGTACTTGAGGTTTGCCCATCATCCATCTTGTTTCTCAACTCTTTGAGATAGGTTAGACAATTCCTTTTCCAATGTCCTATCTCACCACACTCAAAGCATGGATCGTTCTCCGTTACCTTAGGCTTCTTAAGCTTAGGCTTTGGAGGTTTCGCTTTAGCCTTTCCCTTCCCTTTGCCTTTGATGTACCCCTTTCCTTTGGCAACATTTGCTTTGGGATCGGGGTATGGCCTTTTCTTGTTGCATCCCTCATTAATCAAGAGAACAGGTAGAACCTTTCTACTCATTCCTGCCTTGGCTATATTGAGCATTGCGTGAAGCTCACCAATGCTCTTGTCCCACCTGTTCATATTGTAATTCATTATGAACGTCTCAAATGTTTTAGTTAGGCCATTAAGGATCAAATCCGTGGCCAGTTCCTTTGAGACGGGGCAGTTAAGCCTCTCGACGCGATCAACGTGGCTTCTCATCTTAAGAACATAAGATGATACCGATTGGGTTTCTTCCATGCGACACGCATTATGCGCTCGAACCGGTTAGAAGCGCTCTACCCTAGCTTGTTGAAGGAACATTTCTTTCAACTGGGTAATTATGTCATATTCCCCATGACGCTCCAAATCCTTTTGTAGTTCAGGAATCATAGTTCCCAACATGAGGCAGGAAACCTGCATGGAATCTTTAGTATACTGAAGCCAATCATTATAGGCCTCAACATCCTCGGGGTCGGGTTGGTCAGGAATGGGATCGTCAAGGACATAACCATAAAGTTATTATGGTTAAGACAATCCCTCTCTAAAATGGTTCTCAGCGATAGGGTATGGACGGTCGGGGTGGTAGCATTATTGTTTGCGGCCATTTCTACAAAATTTACAAAGTTCATATTAGTATTTCTAAAAAATTATATTTTAATTATTAATACCATTTTCATGTATCATAGAGAATTAATAATTAAAATCTAGAATCCAACATTACATTTAAATGATTGTTAGGTGACCTTTATCCTATTATTTAAATTAACAAGGTAGTCAACATTTGACAATTGCAACCTATTGCAACTTCTAGCCTTATGGGATAGGTTAAACATCTTATATTTAGTTAGAATGTAAAATCCCATCAACACCATTGTACGCCATGCTTCGGTGACCCTATGCACATGGTTTCCAATTCAAGTCGTCCTACTTACACACACGTATGAGTTTACACATACAAGTGGTTAGGTGACCTTTATCCCACAAATATATTAAGCCTACCTCAAACACACCAGTTTCCTAAAACTGATTAGGTGACCTTTATCCCACAAATAGTTCTCAAGTGATTTGAGTGTCGTGTAAAAGGATGGTTTTAAACTTGTTTCCAAAGGGATTTTAGTTTTCATTAATTCTAGTTTTGAAAACTCTATGTACTTTGTTTTCGCATGTTTCAAATACGTGGTACCCTATGGTTCTCCTTTTAGTAAACTCATTTTATTAGAATCATTAATCCTTTTAATAACCTTTTATTAGTCACTTATTGATTTGGAACCATAAATTTTCAGCTTGTTTTGTTTGTTAATTAGTTTGTTATGCAGATCCAAATATTAAACAACCATCATATAACAAACAACCAAACAAGCATAATTAAACAATCACAATTGCATAACCATAGCCACTAAGTTGACAACACTTGTTTGCCATCACAAGTGTTATCATTTGGTCTTTCCTAAGGGTTAATCACAACACAAAAGATAGGATCTCCAAAGACCCCCACTTGAAGTTGCATCCAAATGCTTCAAGTCCTTCTCTTTGTGTCTTCCCTATGTGCTTCCATCTAGTGCATCTTCTTTTACAAAATATATATCCTAATACAAACTTTCTAATAAAAGAAAATACACCTAATATATTTATTTCATCACCATTGAATGAATAAATAAATTACATCCAAATACAAGCATAAAAGAATAAAATTACAACCCATTATGAATGAAATCAACCAAAACAAACATTTATCCAAAACCATAGCAACACAAGGTCAAGGTTAGGTTATGCACCAATATTAAACCACACATACAACATACAAGAACCAAAATAAATCCCCATTTAACCCATAATTTTCGGCCAACATAAACCAAGAATTTAGGGTTTTGTTCAAACAAAATAGATCAACCATTTGACATCTATCTTTCAAAGTTTAATCATAAGCATGTAAGATACAACCATTAAAGATTGGGGATTCATAATATCATCACAAAACAACCCCGATTAGGTTGTTAAAGTCCTATAAAACCAATTTTACAAGGACAAAAGAAGCTAGTTATCCACACATTCGGGTCTAGATGCCAATGTTGGTTTGTTAGATGCAATATAAAAGTTGTAACATCATGTATTTTTGGGTTAATTAAAAGTTAACATTGTTAATATTTTTTATGAGGGTTATTGTTGGCATTTATGAAACTCATTGGCTACGTATGCTTATTGTTTTAATTTGTCTAGTGTTATTTATAGTTTAATAAGTAATAATCATAATAATAATAATAACAATTAAAATAATAATAAAAATAATAATAATAGAACTAATAATAATAATAATAATAATGATAAGTCCTAATAATTATAATAATAATACTAATAATAATAACTAAAATAATAGTAATAATACTAATAATAATATTAATTGATTTATAAAAAAATGACTAACTTTAGAAATATTTAAAACTTAAAATAGTTAAGTTAGGGGGTTAGTTTGTCATTTGTAAAACTTCAAATGAAAGTATTGCGCATAAAATAGTAAAAACAAAAACTACAGGGGCCAAAGTTGTAATTAATTGAAACTTTCCCCCTTTTCCCCCTTAGGACCGTTTTTCCGGCCGCTGGCCGGAATAACTCCTACGCGGCGCCAGCAAGGCCAAAAATGCATTTTTTTTGTTCACAAGTTCGACTTAAATTAACACCAAACGACTCGGGAAGACATTTCAAACTCGAACCCATGATTAATTGCACTATTTCATTCGGAAATTAAGGGGATTGAACCAGAAATAATAACCCAACCAATTCATAATCGTTCAACGTATAGTTTGTGTTGGATAATGAATTAAATGGTTAGAAACGTTCGGATAATCATTTACAAACTCAATACAACGTTCAATTTGAGTTAAACAATCGATTAAGTACGTGATTGTAACCGAAATCTGTGAATAGGAACTAAAGCTCAATCGACATATTAACGCACAAATATATTTATATAACAGAGGGGAATCATCACCTTCGATCCCTTTAAACTCCTTATACACTCAATTGCTTGAAAATACAACTAAATCATCGAAATCGAGACCCCTGTTCATCGCGTAAAGGACCGAAGCTTTATCGGGCATAAACACTTCAATTTAGATGCAATCAAGTAAGTTTAATACACCATTGTGCTTGATTACACATAGGGATCAAAAGCCCTATGGTTAATCCGTGTGATAATATTAAATCGATCTTTAATTTGGGGATTCAACAAAGTAGGGTTTATATGATTTGGGGTATGTTTAGCATTTGGTGTTTTTAAGTATTTAAAACCAACTTATCTCGCGGCTGAGGCCATGTGTTTGCTGGTAACACTCGTGACTTCTAAACAAATGGTCCCTCGTTCGAATCTGGGGAACCTCATGTTTTATTTTTGGGGCCTTTTGGCCTTCAACACTATTTTTATATTTTTTCTAAAATTATAAAAAGCCATTTTATAAAATTTAATAATTTTAAAACACTTTAATTATTTTCTGTAAATTAATTTCTAAAACAAAAAAAAGAGAAATACTTTTATATTTTCTTTTGTTTTCAAATATTTTAAAATAAATTAATATAAATAATTTAAATTTATAAAAAACTATACTTTAACCAAATCTTTGTTCCACAAATGTGGTTATTTCAAACGTTAAGATTATTGTTAAGATTATGTTTATTATACTTTATTTTAACCTTTAGGAAATTATTATAAGTGTTATAATTTTTATATAAAACCTTATATAATATATAATAATGTTTTTGGTGCCATTTGTTAAACGTAATTATTTGACAATCTCTAATACTACATTGAACCCTAGTCTTCGTTAATTCGATAAACTTATTATTTAACTAAAATCTTGTAAACATATATATACATATTTGGTATCTCGTGAAGGATTGAGTTGCAACGTTTATTAATAATTCTTATTAATTGTCATATTTATTTGTCAAGTGAGTATTTCTATACCCATTTTTCATATTTTTACACTTTGCAGTGAAACATATTACATTATAACCCTTGCACTTGTAAAACGTTTGATTCTTGTAAACTTATGGCAATTCACTTGTGTGTTGTGGTTAGTTGATCTTAGTAATTACCATGTATTGATGAATATATGTACAATCATTAACTATTACTAGCTTGGCGATGTCATAGATCTATGGGCTTGACAAGCCTGCTTGGTTAATCCAAGTACACTTAGCTAATCGTATAAACTTGTAAATGTTGAGACTTGTAAACTGTCAAGGTTTGATTGTGCATCAGTCTTACATCCCTAGTTACTTTGTTTTCTAACTTATGACATGAATTTCCATCTTTTATATACTTATGTATTGAAAACTATGGAAATCTCACCAACATATTTTTGACCTTTTATTTTTAACATGTTTCAGGAAATACGCAAGTTTGAAAGCCATCTTTGAAGTTTATTCACAACTAGGAATGGACCTACTTAAATAAATGAATGGACTTGAGTTATTTCCTATTATGCACTGTTGATGTCCTTATTCGAGACTTATATTTGTAATGTTACATTTAAAACTTATACTTATTATATGTGGGTTTTATTAATACCGTTATTTGGTTATGAACAATCTTAGCCCTCACATCTCGACGTTTCCGCCGTCAAGGTTGGGGTGTAACAGATTGGTATCAGAGCACACAACTATAAGGATTTAGGTTATAAGAAATGGTGACCTAGATTATAGTTTATCCATGAACCTTATACAACAATATTTATATTCTTGTAAAAATACATTGTTTGCATGCTACATAATGTTATGCCTTCTTATGTGCAATTTGATGCCTTAGCATAGGATTTCCCTTCTTATGTGCAATTTGATGCCTTAGCATAGGATTGCTTAAACATTGTAACTTGTCTCCCCTAAACTTATCTTTGACTCCTCGATTCTCCCGGAAAATGAAGCCTCTTAATCTTATTCTCGACGACACATGGGATCGCATACTTATTGTTTATGACTTTGATCTTTAGATGTTATGACTAATCTATACAAATCTCATCAAGGTTTTGATTTCATGAACCTAAGGAATATTGTGTGACACATAGACACCTGTATTCAAGATTTCCTGGCAAAAGGCCTTCAGGCTAAGGTAAGCATTTCACATAAATCCTACGGGACTAGTTATGCTTACCTGGGATTTCTGGGATGAGTGATAAATTATGGTCGATATACACAAGTTTCTAAGGCAAATGGGTCAATTTACCTTGACGTGTCAACGTTTCCAAATGGTAATGCGTTACCAAATGGAACCATTCCGCATGCCTTACAACTCTTGACTTATTCTTGTTTAAATTACTATCCTTTGTCATCCTCATTCCCGTGTCTTTGTAGTTCGAGCCTATGCTTTCTAAGTCGCGTGTTAATCTAGAAAGATCCTTTACAGTCCAAGTCATCCATGGAAAATTGATCGCCGTTGACGTTGTAATACGCGATTGCACCTTGAGTCTTACCGAACACGAGGTCTTCATTGACCTCATTCCTATGCAACTGGGAAGCTTTGATGTTATTATCGGCATGGATTGGTTAGTCAAGCAACACATGGAAATTCTATGCTTCGAGAAGTTCATTCGAATTCCTTTACCATCGGGTGACACTTTGAAAGTCTTTGGGGAGAAATCATCCCAAGGACTCAAACTTATGTCCTGTATCAATGTACGAAAGTGTTTAAGTAAGAACTACATAGCCTTCATGGCATATGTAGTTAATACAAAAGCCAAGGGTAAGGAACTGAAAGACATTCCTGTCGTGTGAGATTTTCCCAAGGTGTTCCCCGAGGATCTTAAGGGATTACCTCCCGAGTGAGAAGTTGAATTCAAGATTGACTTGATTCCAGGTGCAAACCATATGGCTAAATCAACTTATCGTCTTGCACCTTTTGAAATTCAAGAACTAGCTAATCAACTGCAAGAGTTGACCGATAAGGGTTTCATTCGTCCTAGTTCTTCACCATGGGGTGCCCTTGTGTTGTTTGTGAAGAAGAAAGATAGTTCATTCCGTATATGCATCGACTATCGAGAACTCAACAAGCTTACAATTAAAAACTGATACCCTCTTCCTCGAATCGATGATCTCTTCAATCAACTTCAAAGAGAAACCCAATTCTCAAATATCAATATACGTTTTGAGTATCATCAATTACGTGTTCACGATGACGACATTCCAAAGACCGCTTTTCGTACTCGATATGGACATTACGAGTTCATGGTTATTCCTTTTGGCTTGACCAATGCACCTGACGTGTTCATGGATCTCATGAATCGAGTATGTAAACCGTATTTGGATAAGTTTGTGATCGTGTTCATTGATGACATTCTTATTTATTCCAACACGAAAATTGATCATGAGATGCACTTGCAACAGGTTCTTGAACTTTTAAAGAAGGAGCAACTATATGCCAAGTTTTCCAAGTGTAAGTTCTGGCTAGAAGAAGTTCAATTTTTAGGGCATGTGGTGAATAGCCAAAGAATTCATGTTGATCCTACTAAAATAGAAGCCGTGAAAAATTGGTGTGTTCCCACAACCCCAACTGAGGTTTGTTCTTTTTTGGGCTTAGCGGGATATTACCGTAGGTTCATGGGAAACTTTTTGAAGATTGCTAAACCATTAACGGCGCTAACCCAAAAGAACTGACTTTTTGAATGGGGACCCGAACAAGAAGAGGCTTTCGAGACATTGAAACGCAAGTTGTGTAACGCTCCTATACTAACACTCCCCGATGGGAATGATGATTTCATCATGTACTGTGATGCTTCAAATCAAGGTCTTGGTTGTGTTCTTATACAACGAGGAAAATTCATAGCATACGTGTCAAGACAATTGAAGGTTCATGAAGTGAACTACATAACCCACGATCTTGAACTTGGTGCTGTCGTTTTTGTTTTGAATATCTAGCGACATTATCTTTAAAGGATACAATGCATAGTCTACGCCGATCATAAGAGTCTCCAACACATGTTCTACCAAAAGGATCTCAACATGAGACAAAGACGTTGGATCAAGTTGATTAGCGATTACGACTATGACATTTGCTATCACCCTGGAAAGGCGAACGTTGTAGCCGACGCGCTGAGTCGCAAGGTCCATAACAAGACTGTCTCGCTTTAAGAAATCTGTGATCGAAGGCAATGGTTTGATACGTTAGGGGAGTTTGATACTGAGATTCATGTGGATGTTAACAAGGCTACTATCATGCTTCAAAATATAAGGACTGATAGTGATCTCGAGTTATGCATTTGTGAGGCTCAACAAGCAGCATTAACTGACGAAGGGAGAGATGTGGATTTGATGTTTAATGTTTGGTCACAACTGGAGACAAAACCGAACGGCCTATGGTACCTCTTGAATCAACTTTGGATCCCAAATCATGATAACCTTTGACACTTCATTATGAACGAAGCTCATCAAACTCGATATTCCATTCAACCTGGCTCTGATAAGATGTACATGGACCTGTGTTGTAAATACTAGTGGTCTGGAATGAAGAATGATATCGCGTCTTATGTTTCCAAGTGTCTCAGATGTGCAAGAGTCAAAGCCGAGCATCAATGACCAAGTGGTTTACTTGAACAACCCTAAATCCCTATGTGGAAATGGAACATATATCCATGGATTTCATAACCAAGTTACCTCGTACTCTTCGTGGTCATGATAGTATATGGGTGATTGTTGACCGTTTGACCATGACGGCACATTTATACCAATACGAGACACTTGCAAAGTATCAAGACCAGCTCGCATTTACATTGATGAAATTATGAGTCGTCATGGTGTGTCGTTGCACATCATATCCGACCGAGACGCTCGTTTCATCTCGCACTTTTGGTCGTCTATGCAAGAACTCCTGGGTACTCCATTAGATTTAAGTATGGCTTACCATCCTCAAACGGATAGTCAAACCGAACGAACAATTCAAACCCTCGAGGATTTGATAAGTCTTTGTGTCCTTGACTTTGGTGGTGACTGGGATACGCATTTACCGCTCGTGGAATTTTCGTATAACAATAGTTATCACTCGAGTATCAAGATGGCACCATTTGAAGCACTTTATGGTCGTAAATGCCGATCACTGATCTGCGGGACTGACGTTAGAGAAAACTTCATCACTGGTCCTGAACTCATACAAGAAACGACCGATAAAGTCTCCAGAATCGGCAAGAACCTTGAAATGGCAAGAAGTCGACAAAAGAGTTATGTCGATAAGCGCTGTAAGCCATTGGAGTTCCAGGTTGGCGACATGGTTCTTCTTAAGGTTTCACCGTGGAAAGTTGGTGTTCGCTTTGGAAAGAAGGGAAAACTGGCTCCAAGATTTGTAGGACCTTTCAGAATCCTGAAAAGGATTGGGAAAGTGGCTTATAGACTGGAACTACCTTCTGACCTTAGTGGAGTTCATCATGTGTTACATGTCTCGAATTTGAGAAAGTGTTTGGCCGACGAGAGTCTGCATGTTCCACTAGAAGACATCCAGATCGACGAGTCATTGCACCTTGTTGAGAAACCTATTGAAATTATGGATCGCATTATAAAGAAAACTAGAACCACAACTACTCCGGTTGTCAAGGTTCGTTGGGAGAATACGTGTGGAGCTGAGTTCACTTGAGAGCGTGAGGACCATATGAAGGCAAAATACGCGTATTTGTTTACTTAGTTCATTCTTAATTTCGGGACGAAATTCTTTTAAGTTGGGGAGACTATAACATCATGTATTTTTGGGTTAATTAAAAGTTAACATTGTTAATTTTTTTTGTGAGGGCTATTATTGGCATTTATGAAACTCATGGGCTACTTATGCTTATTATTTTAATTTGTCTAATGTTATTTATAGTATAATAATTAATAATCATAATAATTATAATAATAATAACAATTGAAATAATTATAAAAATAATAATAATAGTGCAGGACCGTTGAAGGCTTGCAATTTACAACACAACAACACAATGAGGAGAGTAACTCAAACTTAATCAAACAGTAAACTGGATTAACCAGATGATACTTAGAACACAAGTAATTATATGAGACAGAACCAAAGAACACAACACAATGAAATGGGTTTTCAAGATTGCAGTATATTGCTTTCTCAGGTTCTATTACAAGCGTTACTAAGCATATCTTAAGTTACAAGAACAAGAGAACACTTATACTACATCCTACAACCCGGCCATACTATGAAAGCCAGGCTGGATACAATTGACTAGACACACAACAGAATCAATTGTAGAGTCAAAACGCAGATTGCCTTTTGACTTGTCACTATGACATGCCATAGCTCACATCCTAATATATTACAAAAAGGATAAAGTACATAAAGTAGAAAGATA
>BJCM01161529.1:0-10140 GCA_018326385.1 Flaveria bidentis
AATAGACATTATGGACAGCTATAAAAAGAGCTGCCATAAACTACCTTTCAGCAGCAAAATAGATGAAAAGAAGGATGATCTTTATCCAAGAAATTCGACCAAGGCACCAAGAGAAGGTCCTCTCAAGCTTGTATACCCCAAGCTTCAACACAAACACTTCTTGCTAGGGAGAAAGATCACAAAACTTCAAGAAAAACTCTTCCAATCTGCTGCTGTGGCCGTGAGTTTTAGAGAGATAAAAGGGGAGAGTTTTCTTGTGTCTTGCATGCAATGTGTGTGGTGCTATGTGGAGTGTAAGACTAGATACTCAAATTGGGGTTTGCAAGGGAAAAAGAACCAATGAAGGCACCCATGTGGGCGGCTGAAATTGGTATAAAAAAAGTTTCCCCCCAAAATTAATCATATTAATTTTTAACTAGTCTAGTTTAAGTTGTACAATTAACCTTTTAATTGTATAACTTATACACTCCTCATATTATTTGATGTTACATTAACTAACTTAAATAACATAACAAATAATATAATGGAACAAAATATTCTAATAAGTTGTTACAACACATATGCAATTTATTTAGAAAACCCATTTTCTAAATTGGTGTAGATATTTGATTGAATGATCATATCATCAATTAAATACCAATTTGTGTTTGCTAAGCTTGTTATTGGATATAACCCGACTTGGATCACAACGTACTAACCGCATCAATATTCTATGTGTCTTGGGCATAAAGAATCCTACAGTTATGATTAGGTTATGGTCAGTTGAAGTAAGATTATATTCTGCCAGAATTGTAGTAAGGCACTTATGTGCACTTTTAAAATCGTTAAAGCATGAAACAGGTTAGAACATTTTATTATATCAAAATATGGTATATTAGTCTTCATTTTAGTTATAAAAATATTATATGACTTTAGCATAGGCATCATTTAGAACAATAATTTTGTGGAATAACCGAATGCGGCGGCATAACCGTCCATATGCAAATAAGATTCTTTGTTTATGTTAGTGTGTTGTTTGCTTGATTTAAAAATGTTAGTGATTATTATAAGGTTATTGATCAAATGATAATAACTAAAATTAAAATAGATTTTTTAGAAGAAAGAATAAAAGTAAGAACATAAAGTAACGAGAACAATTGGATGTTAGGATGATGAAAATGTATAATATAAAAACAATAAAAGATTACCTTAGTATTAAGAATTCTTAAAATTTCTTGTAAAATAAATTATTCAAATTGATCTTAACGATGAATGAAAGAAAGATATAAGACTGAGATTTTTAGAGAATGAGCAAATGAAAAGTGAGGCCAATGGCTTGCTTTTATACTTCAGGTTATGAGGAGGTTATGAATGGTATTAATGGTGATTTATAAGTCTTTTAAAAGGGGGTTATGATTAGAATTTGAAATAAATATAAAATTAAATAATTTAAATAAATAAAAGAATACTTAGAATTTAAACTTTAAATTTATTAAAACTTTAATTTTAATTTAACAACTTCTTTTCCAATAAATCTTTGTAGACTTTATAAATCTAATAAGAAATTTTAATTTGAATATTTATTTTAATTGAATATTTAAAATTATATAAATATTAATAACATTTTATAGACTTTACATATTTGTAAAAAATAATGATCTTGTATTTTAATCCTTTATTTTAATTTTATAATTATAACTCATAAATGACAAATAAACTTCAAAAATTTATACAATTTTATTCTATAAATCATGAAATTACCATGAACTAATTTAGTAAATGGAAGTTGAATGAATGGTAATATTATTGTTTTTGAAGGATTAAAATAAATTAAATTTGCAACAAACGTATTTGATTTTTCCAAAAATTAACCCAAACGGATTTGGGTTTGGGTTTCTATTTTCCAAAATAGACAGATGTTACAATCTCCTATACTTTAGAAAATTTCGTCCAAAATTTAATCACGAGAAAATTAATTTCAAGGTTATTTGAACACTTAGATTTCATTTTGTTTTTGCAAGGGAACTTTTAGGAGCGTTTAATTTCAATAAGTTTAATTATGATATTTTGCTACGGTTAAGTTTGTTAAATTCTCATAATTTATAATTTCAGGTGTTTCTTGACAAAGTGAGCATGATCATTAATTTAGAATTTTAGTTAATAAACTTTGTATTTTTGACGGTTCAAGAAGATTAATATGGTCTTGTCATAAGTGAAACACCAGGTATTAGTTTGATAAGAGGCTCGACTTAACGAACAGAAAAAATATTTTTAAGACATTTTTGGATGAGATGTAAATTTGTAGATGCTTCTCAAGCAAATAACTTTTACGGGGCTTCTAGATGTTCGATTCTTGTTTACTTATTTCTTTGAGATTTCAAAGTTTTATTGGCTTAAAGTTGATACGAGAGTCGTGTTTGTTATGATTAAGGATTCAATTTAGAATGAGAGCATCATTATAATAGGTTTTCAGGATAAGTGCGGTTTTGAGGGGAAGGCGTTTAGAAAGATTTTTTAAGGTCATTAAGAAAAATGGTATAATGAGTTTTATGTTTCAGGGGTACAAAATCAATGAAGAAACAATTCAATATAATAAGATGTTTCGAGTGTAAAGTTTGGTTTACAAACCAAAACATTGCTATTAGGTCACTTATTCGGCCACTTATGTGCACTTTTAAAATCGTTAAAGCATGAAACGGGTTAGAACATTTTGTTATATCAATATATGGTATATTAGTCTTCATTTTAGTTATAAAAATATTCTATGACTTTGGCATAGCCATCATTTAGAACAATAATTTTGTGGAATAACCGAATGCGGCGGCATAGCCATCCATATGCTAACAAGATTCTTTGTTTATGTTAGTGTGTTGTTAGCTTGATTTAAAAATGTTAGTGATTATTATAAGGTTAGTGATCAAATGTAATGACTAAAATTAAAATAGATTTTGTAGAAGAATGAATGAAAGTAAGAACATAAAGTAATGAGAACAATTGGATGTTAGGATGATGAAAATATATAATATAAAAACAATAAAAGATTACCTTAGTATTAAGAATTCTTGAAATTTATTGTAAAATAAAATTCTTAAAATTGATCATAACAATGGATGAAAAAAAGATATGAGAGTAAGATTTTTAGAGAATGAGCAAATAAAAAGTGTGGCCTAAGGCTTGCTTTTATACTTGAGGTTAGGAGGAGGTTATGAATGGTGTTAATGGTGATTTATAAGTCTTTTAAAAGGGGGTTATGATTGGAATTTCAAATAAATATAAAATTAAATAATTTAAATAAATAAAAAATACTTACATTTTAAACTTTAAATTTATTAAAACTTTAATTTTAATTTAACAACTTATGTTCTATTAAATCATTATAGACTTTATAAATTTAATAAAAACTTTTAATTTGATTATTTATTTTAATTGAATATTTAAAATTTTATAAATATTAATAACATTTTATAGACTTTACATATTTGTAAAAAATAATGATCTTGTATTTTAATCCTTTATTTTAGTTTTATAACTAAAACTCATAAATAACAAATAAACTTTCTGAATTTATAAAATTTATTCTATAAATCATGAAATTTGCATGAATTAATTTAATAAATGGAAGTTGAATAAATGGTATTATTATTGTTTTTGAAGGATTAAAATGAATAAAATTTGTAACTAACGTATTTGATGTTACATTTCTCATGTAAGATGTAAAACTTCTGAAGCAATTTCTAAATCAGTACTTCAGTGCATGCATGTAGAGTGACTTTGGATGCTTTGAACGTTTTGACTACATCAGACATATTAGAATCCTTACAATCGTTATCGTCATTATTACCATCATCACTAACACTATCATCATCATCATCATCATCTTCATCATCATTCACATCATCATCCACATCATCAAAATCAAAATCTATGTGTTCTAAATAATAATCATCCTGAACTAGGTTAGAAATGAGTATTATATAATCAGGCACTACAAATGTCTCTCCAATGAAAGATACAGGTTGATCCTTAGTAGCCTAAATAGGTTCATCTATAATGGGCTCTTGATTAACAATATTACTGTCTCTTATCCTTTCATTAGTAACTAGATCAACAACAAGCTCTATAGAAATAACTGTCTCATCAATGGGTTTTGAACCAGCAACTTGTTATCCATTTGATTCTCCAACCTTAGTTCTATGTTGTTGTGTGAATGATGAATACACATGAGACGTGAGATTTCTCAAGTTTTGCTCAATAATCTGGACATAGCTAAACATGAACTATTCTTGACTCTCCAGGCTCATAATCCTTTCATCCTTCTCATTATACACCTATATAAATCTTCAATGATTTGTGTCTTCTCTAGCATCATTTCTAAAGAACAGTAACTCTTTGCTCCAAAGTAACCCTAGTGGGTGATTGTAACACCCGATTATTTATTAAATTGAAGCCGACAAAGGAAGAAAATAAATAAAGTCCAAAGTCGAGGGACCAAACTCGCCAGTGAGAGAAACTTTGATGAATGGGAGGATAAAAGGGGGGAAGACACCCCATTCTTCCCATTTTCAGCCAAGAAGAGAGGAGAAGAAAGAAAAGGAGAAAAAGAGGAGAAAAGTTTGGTTCGGGTTGATCCGAGCGTGGAAATCGACGTGTAGCGGGTCAAATCGAAGCGCTACTCGATGGGAATGTTTGTGTGAGTTATAAGACTTACTTGTTTTCAAATGATTTTGGGGCTGGAACACATCTGAAATCTGGTTTTTGTGTGTGTGTATGCTTGACCCGTTTGTGTATTGGTATGTGTATGTGTATGTATGATGCGTTTGAGTCTTGATTGTGAGTTTGTGTGTGCTTGAATGGTGTTGTGGTATGCATCCTGAAAACTGTCGACTATAGTCGGGATGAACTGCATTCAACATCAGCTAGGGTTAGGCGACCGACTGAAGGCCGAATGAAGGCCATTCGACCGATTAGGGGGCAAATGAAGGCAATTCGGCCGATTAGGGGGAGAATGAAGGCCATTCGGCCGATTAGGGGGAGAATGAAGGCTATTCAGCCGATTAGGGGGCGAATGAAGGTCTAGTCACCCTAATGAAGGTCAAGTCACCCGAATGAAGGTCCAATCACCCGAATGAAGGTCCAGTCAACCGAATGAAGGTCTAATCACCCGAATGAAGGTCCAGTCACCCGAATGAAGGTCCAGTCACCCGAATGAAGGGCTAGTCACCCGAATAAATGTCCAGTCACCCGAATGAAGGGCCAATCAGCCGAATGAAGGGACTAGTCATATGGAGGCCATGCGACTGGAGAGTGTCCAAATGCCCAAATAAGGTTGTTGCACCCGAGGAGAAGTGTAGTTTAACTTTTGACTTTTTCGAGAAAGTATAGATGTAAGTTTTGACGTAAAGGTTCTCGTAAGTTCATGTAAGGTGACGATTAAGGCCTTAGAGAACATGTAGGGCATAATGTTGATGATTTTGCATGTTTATGCATGATGCATGTTATGTATGTATGATGTTACCCTGTATGTCGTGATGAATATGCATGTTAATGTTCCTTATTGTGATGTATGTTAACCTTTCCTGTGGCTTTATGTGTTATGATAATGAATGAAATAAAGTATTACGTAACGTAAAGTGGAAGATAATGAAAAGTGGAACATGATGAACGTATGCAATATTGAACAACGAAAGTAATAAAAGTCTTGCAGACATTGGATATCGAGACACGCCATTAAGTGGTGTTAGCCCAATGGTGTGTGGGTTCGCTACCTCAGGAGTATGCACATCGGAGTCCATCTCTGTGATCGACCATTTATATAGAACCTCTACCTCTTACCTCTAGTACTATGGCACCATGTTTAACTGTCTATTTATAGACTTCGGCCCAACAGCTAAATAGTTTGGGGTGTAGTATATGGTATTGGTACGGGAGATATCCGATGCGCAAGAAAAGATATAAAGATGAATGAACAAATGCAGATGATAATAATGAAATTATCTATGTGTACGTATGATGTATGATCGCATGAAAGAAAGAACGGTTTTAACGAAAGAAAAGTATGTTTTATATTATAAAACTAGAACTCACTCAGGAACGCTGACTTTGATGTGTTTCCAGTTGGCAGGTAATGATTGCATAGGATGACACGAGGTGGCTACTAAGTTATTTTGGGATGGCATCCATTTATATAATGCTTTTGTGATATAATGCAACAATGTATTTTGTAATTGATCAACGATGTATTATTTGACAAAAGTTTTTATAAAGAAATGTGATGTCAATTTGAATGTTTCCGCTGCAATATTTTCATAAAGCAAATGTAATTATATGTTTTATGAGCGACCACGACCCAACTGTGAGCGTCCCAGGAACGGTGCCTTACAGTGATAAAGAAGAATATGTTGGTTGAGATCTTTGCTCAGGAATAGTATTGAAGTAATCAGCCTTACCAAACATATCATCATAAGTTGGCTGTCTTACTAGATTCATCAAAATATCATTAGTAGTAGCAGTAGTAAGCATAGATGTAGATGTCATAGTTGTTGTTTCTATGACTATCACTAGAGTAGTAACCTCACTAACTGTGACTGGAATATTAGGTGAGTCATTATGGTCATAGGAGTCCAATGTTTCCTCAACACAACATGTCCTCTACCCTTCCCATGTGGACATTCAACGACAACCCTTTCCATCCTTTTCCTTCAGCCTCAAGTAGGTGTAGGACTATAATGAGGAATAAAGTCTGTATCATGATCCTCAGCAATAAATTTTTTAGGTATCTCACATACCTTGGGATGTTCTTGCAACACATATGGCACATTTCCTATTTGATCACTATCAGTCTCACTATCGTCTCCTCCAGCTTCTAACCAATCATCTACCTCTTCTTTAGCAGATTTCTTAGTAGGTTGAGAACTCCTTGGAGCTTCTTGTGTTGTACTACAGGATGTACCAACTGTATCATCTCTATGTATATAAGCAGTCTTAGTCTCTTGAGGTCGTGCCTCAGCTTGAAAACCATCTACAATCAGCTTGAACACCATCTCTATGTAAATAAGAACCATTGTATGCATTCCGTTGTGCTCCCATAAGGTAGGTGAATATATTATTTCTTCATCACCATAACTGAATAAGTAAAGGAATCAGATATGGCTAACTTAGCATGAGTAACATTCACAATAATATAAATGAATATCGAGTACATAGCAAACTTCTTCCCCGGAGAAACGATGACATTCTTTTGCATCTCAGAAAATATGGGTTTGGAGATACTATATAAGGAAGAATGTCAACTAGAGATACTAATAATAACCCAAATATGACACTAAGACTATTCATTATAGGCTTGAGATTGCTGAGACAATGGATAACTACATGAATAAATAATTCTAGAAAGGAGGTAAGTATTTCTTCTGCAGTGATGGATAACAATGAATGTATCCCATACGAACCAAACAATCATTCGATGCATCATCGTCTATCTTGTTCGGTGCACACGGATATCCTCCATTAGTAGAACACTATTAATCACCTCTACTGTAATAACAACCATTTTTCCTTTAATTGTTGCACTATTGCATAACTTCCCTCAGTATCAATTTCATTAGCATGAGTAGTTTCCCAAAATTGATATATAATATCCATGTATATAGCGGGAATAGCTGTAATGGCATGATGCATCCGAGATGTCTTCAATCCTTCAATCAATGATTGAAATAAAGCCTTATCCTCTGGAACATCTCCATGATATGCAATGGAATTATATTTTTGTTAAAAACCATAGGTTGAGCCATCTGAAAAAATTAACAAACATTGTAAGTACATAATAGACATTTTAAAAATTTTCCAACACTTAGAAAAATTTGAAAATTTTGGACTTTTTGCGCAAAATTTAAATTTTCACAATTTAATTATTTGCACGAGAAGTACAGTTATCGCATGAATATGATTTTGAACAGACTTCAACTTGTCGCGCGATAGAAACACCTTCCCACATGACAAGTTCAAGATATTATGAACACTTTCCACATGAGAAGTTCAAGATATTATGAACACTTTCCACATGACAAGTTCAAGATATTATGAACACTTCTCTTCTATTCATCTTTCAAATACTTTTCACATGCGAAAATGTGTAACTTTAAATTTTTAAACCATCAAATTTACAAATTTTTGAATGATCATTCATGTACATTAAGTGTCGATTTAAGTATTATTGAAGTTTAATAAGTTTAATTTGTTTTGCTTAACATGTATTCTTCATTTAATTTGGTCATCAAGAAAACTTTTATAAAATCATCATTATAAACATTAATATACCTTTAATCACTCAACAAACAATAGACGACACTAATGAGAATGATTAGAACAACTAATTGCAAGTAAAGAACACTTAGAAATTCTATTCTAAAATTTCAGTCTATTCGTGCGAATAGTTAACTTTTCGCTCAACGGGTCAAACGGGTCAACTAGATCAAACATGTCTGTTGTCTGAAACCTAGAGTCTTTAGTTGAAGTGTATTTAGGGTTTCACATGTTCTTTGTTTGCACAACCATTTTTTTAGTTTGACAATTTTTTATCTTTTTGTTGTTATCAATTTTAACATTTTATTGAGCCTTTTGATCTGCTAAAACAATTGATTATATGTTTACAATTATTCTAACATTCTTAGTTTTGAAGTTTTTGTAAAACAAAAACAAAACTAAACTAATTTAAACAACACCAAAGAAAGAAGAAGTAAAAAATAAAACTTACTAACATACGCACTATATTATTAATTTAATACTTTTTGATAAATTTTCAAGTATAGGATCATATTTCTTTAGAAATAAAGCATTGACAATCTGCCAGCATTATTATATATATGACTATTTATGTTGATTGTCAATATATTTTATCCTTTTAAACTTAGACTTCAAGTTTACATAGACACATAAGATGTGATTTTATCAAGTTTTTATTAAGTTATATGATTTCAGTGGATCACAAAAATAAAATATCCTACAAAATTCTTATTCAGCTTCAACACAATATTGAGATTGCATGTCATCCTAATTTGATTTAAAGCTTTCACTTCTGATCAGCTTTCTCATATTAAACTATTGTCTTAAATAATATATATTTGAGAATAACTAGAATGAGAAACGTCTCTGAATACATAATATTAACAACTTGTAGGACTTATTAATCGCCATCCAGACTTATATTTTTCCCTCACAAGACGTTTAGGACTTACGTGCCCTATCTTTTGAACTTTGCCTCGTGTGTAATAACATATTCTCAAAGAAGAATATATTATTATATAATATTTATGTTTATGATATATCCTTTATTAATATACTCATTGACATCTTTTATTCCTATATGACATTTTGGCTTCTTTTTGTTCTTTTCGTTAATTATTTTCTTTTGTCTTTTGATTATCCTTTTTAATCTTCTTTTTTCTTTTTGATATTTTCACACATATATATATATATATATATATGCGTATGTATATGCGTGTGTGTGTGTTTATATATATATATATATATGTATATATATATATATGTATATATATATATATGTATATATATATGTATATATGTATATATATGTATGTATATATATGTATATACGTATATATATACATATATAGATATATGTATATATGTATATAGGTATATATATGTATATATGTATATACATATATATATATATATACACATATATATATAAATATATATACATATACACATATATATATACATATATGTTGGATCCTTTATGCCCAAAACACATAGAACATTGATGCGGTTAGTACGTTATGATCCAAGTCGGGTCATACCCAATAACAAGCTTAGCAAACACCAATTAATATTTGATTGATGACATGATCATGCAATTAAATAAATGCACCATTTTAGAAAATGGGTTTTCTAAATAGATTGTATGTGAGAAAGAACAACTTATAAGGATATTTTGTTCATGGATATTATTTGTAATGTTGTTTAATTTAGTTGAATAACATCAAATAATAAAAGAGTGTGTGTGTGTTATATAATTAAAAGGTTAATTATATATATCTTACAAAGTTAATTAGTTAAGAAAATTGGGTGTAAAAGTTTTGGGGGGAAAACCCCAAACTCACACCTATTTCGGCCGCCCCTTTTAGAGGGAGAGTGCCT
>BJCM01161547.1:0-19454 GCA_018326385.1 Flaveria bidentis
TGAGAACGCACGTAGACACAATGATGTATTGAATCTAACGTCAAGAATCGATTAGGAATTGATCTACAACGTTCTATGAACTTGGAGTACGAACTTAGAAGCTTCTGGACGGCTAGGGTACGTCTGGAGTCGAAGTGGATTCAATGCTTAAGTTTTTTCACGAATTAGGTGGTATTTATAGGTTAGGGTTGCTCATTCAGGCGACTGAACCATTAGCATGGTTCAGTCTTGCGATTGAGCCATGCGATTAATCCATTCGTACGACTGAGTGTTCAGTCGTGCGACTGAGTCAATCTCATGTTATAATCATATGACTAATCCAATCTCCTGGTTCAGTCGTGTGATTGAGTCATTCGCATGAAGATGTTCATGTGTATGGTCCATTAGCATGGGCCATTCGTATGATAGCTTCATATTACTAAGTTTGAATGCATTAATTATCATTACATTATTTATATTGGTTCAATCAACCACAAACCTATATAATCAATTCGATAAGCATTAAACAACTCATTAATGAAATATTTAACATTATAAACACAACCAAACATTTTCATTTCATTAAGTACCCAACTATTACATAAGTGTAAGACAATAAGACATATTACATTAAGATCAGAATCAAGGTACACATGTATCAACAAGGATCTTGGTGAAGCCGCCTATATTGTGAGAATAAAGATCTATAGGGATAGATCAAGGCAGTTGATAGGTTTAAATCATAGTGCATACATTGATAAGATCTTGAAAAGGTTCAAGATAGAAAACCTTAAGAAAGGTATGGTACCTATCCAAAGAGGAACGATATTGAGTAAGACTCAATGTCCAAGCTCAAAGGATGAGCAAGACAAAATGAAAGGAATCTCGTATGCGTCTGCTATAGTATCCATCATGTATGCAATGATATGCACTAGGCCGGACATGTCATGCGCTTTGAGCATGACAAGCCGATACCAGCAAAATCCTGGAAATAGTCATTGTATGGCTGTTAAGAACATACTTAAGTACCTAAGGAGGACCACAGATATGTTCCTAATTTTTGGATCTGGTGAGGAGGAACTCGTAGTAAAGGGTTACACGGATGCAAGTTTCCAAATTGATCAGGATGATTCACAATCACAATCGGGGTACATTTTCATCTTGAATGGAGGAGCAATCTCTTGGAAGAGCTCTAAGAAAGATGTAGTGGCATTATCAACTATAGAGTCAGAATACATCGCCACTTCATTAGCAGCTCAGGAAGCTGCATGGTTAAAGATATCATGGCCGATCTAGGGGTGGTCCCTTCCATTCAGGACCCCTAGAAATTCTTTGTGATAATGAGGGTGCGATTGCTCAAATCAAGGAACCACGTGCACATCAAAAGACTAGGTACACTGAATGGAGATTCAACTACATAAGGGATGAAGTTGAAAAGGGAAAGATATGTATTCGTAAAGTTCACACGGATCAAAATATTGTGGATCCACTCACGAAGCTTCTTGAAAAGGCAAAGCATGAAAGTCATACTTGTGCCATGGGAATTCAATATTCTAGTGACTGGATATGATCTTTAATTTTTGTATTTAGATATTGTAACCCTTTATTACTTGAATATATAATTTGGTAATAATGATTCAACTAATATTCCTAATTTGCATGTTTAAAATCCATGAGTAAATTATTTACTCAGAATGTCCGTAGTCGTTCATACTTGTGGGAACAAGTATGAAGGTAAGACTATTATGAACTTAGATTGGTAGATATTCATATGAATGAATATAGTGCAAATGTTGCTGCCAAAGTTCATAGAAATTTATGTGATACAAATATTGGACTGACCTGCATCTCAAATATTATTACATGGGATCTTCCTGATTGATCATAAGTAATTTTGAGTAAAGGCGAACATCATTTGGTATCCTCTGACCTGAGATACATATTGGGTCTGGATATTTACCGAATATTATACTTTGACTTATTTCTTCGCTGTTCTGAAACATGACAGTTCATAAGTCTGACTTCAGGTATGATATAAGGTAATTGCAAGAGACGTATGTAGTCAAGATGGGATTTTTCCCTCTTATTCGTTGAGAGTAAGATGTCTAAGGCCTGATAAAGTTAAATCAATAGAGAATAATCACTCTATGTTTCTGGGATTTAACATGACATCTGTGACAAAAGGATAGATGATTGATTCACCTAAAACATTTTGAGTAAGGTAATTGAAAGGGATGATGTTATTAATCCATTCTTGCACTCAAGCTTAACCAATACTTTCTCTCACACACACATTGCAAGAACTCTCTCAAAACAAAGCTAAAAATTCGGATTCAAGGCATAACAAGCTGAAAATTTTTGGGTTTTGAAGGAGCATAGGAAGAGGGTTTTGGTGTTGCACTTCCTAACAAGCTAGGTGTTTGGAAGATCTTGTAGGTATACAAGCTTGAGGTCTTCTCTTTTGGAGGCTATACATTCAAGGAGCATCATCTTCTTCTTCTCATCCATACTACATCCTTTTTTTCTTGAAAGGTAGTTTCAAGAACACCCTATGGTAGCCATTTTCGTTTTGATAGCATTTCATTTCACATATTTATATGATCCTTTGTTTATGGGTTTTGTTTTGGGTTAAAAATGGTTCAAAATTTCAGATTATAAAACACCTTTTAACCACTAAAATCCGCTATGTTTTTCAAGTTTAAATGGTTAAAATTGCTTTGATAAAGATGTTACAAAACCCAACAATTATGATGATTGATAGTATGAGTTAGCTGCCCATATGCCCAAACAAGCCCCTGTGCCCAATGGTCTAAAATTCCTAAGTGTCCTATGCGCTCAAATTCATGCGCCCTAATAGTGGTTGTGCGCCTAGGGTAGGCTGAATTTGGCTAAGTGCCCAAACGCGTAGATTGCCATGCGCCCAAGCACTCATGTGCCTAGATAGTGCCCATGCGCCTAGGAATCTTGCTAGAAAGACTAAGTGTTGAGCCATGCGCTCAAATAGTTCCCATGCACCCAGAAATTTTCCCATGCACCTAAGTGTTCCAATGCGTCTAGAAGGCCATGCGCCTGCATAGTGCCTAAGCGCCTAAGATATAGAATTATTTTTTAAATTTTGGGGAAAATATAAAGTGTAGGCTTTGATTTGGGATGTTTTCGGGGGAGATGTAAGTTGACTTTATGATGTTGTATGTGATGTGATGGATGATGTGTGATATGTCATGTATGATTGTGTATGATTGATGTTATGCTTATGTATGTTATGTTTCCTTATGTTCCTTATTACGTATTATAATTTGACTTTACGTGATGTCATTATGATAATAACATAAATTATCATCTTAACGAAGGGAAAGATTTGAGATAATGAAGTGGAACATAATGAATGAATGTAAAGTCTTGCAAGCAAATAAAAGGAGGTTCACAACTCATTGAGAGTTGTTAGCTCAACTACTTAAGGGTTCACACACAGGGGGAGTTAGTCTATGTGACTACTCCGTACGTGTGATATGGGGTCCTTATCACTTAACCCTATATGATATGGCTTTATGCTCAGGAGGAGGGGGTAAGCATACAACAAGACCTATAATGAAGTGAAAAGATATTAAATATACGAAAAGTGCGATGAGTACGAAATGTGAGATATGTATGAAATGAACAATGATGGAATATAATAATTTTTACCTTCATGTACGTATGATGTGTGATCATGTGTGATAGTAAAGAGAAATGTTTAAACTAATGAAAGGAAATATAATGTTTTGTAAAACTAGAACTCATTTAACAACGCTGACTTTTATGTGTTTTTAGTTGGTAGGTAGATGTTGTTGAGGATGGCACGGGGTGGCTACTTGGAAATTTTGGATGACATCCGTTGCTTAAATTATAATGTTTTTGTGATGTAATGCAAATCATGATATTTTGTAACTTAACAATGTTGTATTATTTTGCAAAAGCAGTTATATATAAATGAAATGGGTTGTTTAAAAAGAATTATGTTACGATGATTTTGAAATGGAAAGGCATATTATATGATTTATCTGCGATGATTTAGAAGCTGTAAGCATTCCAGGAATGGGGCCTTACAAGTTGGTATCAGAGCCAAAGTTTAAGTGAAACATGTTAAAATTTTCAAAGGAAACCTAAACTTAAACTAAAAATGGGACAAAGGGAAGGGATGCCAGTCCGAGTAGCTCCATGTCATTAGGTATTTTATTTGATGTTAACTGGCTTTATGTTCGTATGTTATGTGGTTTATGAGCTTTTAGTAGATTTAGATACTGATGTAGTCAAGATAGGAAATGGTTGGGGTATGAAGAGTAAACTAAGTGGCTAATCATAACTGGCCACTGTGGTTAGAGACTTAGTATACTTGACATAAACTATGCTAATACCTTTTAATGACCATGTTAGTGTTTGAATCTTTTAGCATGTTAGAGGATGGCCAGTGGTAGATCTTTGAGGGCTGCTAGAGGTGGAGGTCGTGGTGGATGTGGTGCTGGAGCATGGGTCACGAGAGGAAGGTCTTGAGCTGAAGAGGTGGCCCATGAGGAGCTTGAGACCCCTCACCCAGAGTGTGGTGAAGAGAGTGTCAATCTAAGGGCCTCGGTGAAGGAGGCTGTTGTAGAAGAGGTTCATCAGCTCATACAAATAATCTTACCAACTGTAGTTACCAAGGTGATCAAGGCTGTGAGAGAAGCGAAAGGAAGGAGAGGAACAGGTCCTCGGGAGGGAGAGAGCAACTAGAAACTGAGACGGTTGTCTCTACTGATGAGGAAGAAGAAATAGAGTCTGTGCCAGTGGCAGCATAAGGTTGTAATTATAGGGCTTTTCAAATATGCTAGCCCCTAACGTTCGATGGCAATGGCACTGCTGCTGCTGCCCATTGCTCGGTGCGAGAGATAGAGGTTGTGCTCGATATCAACTAGTGCATGGAAGATCAGAAGGTGAAGTTTGCTGCCCACTGATTTGTAGACTCGGCTCTATGTTGGTCGGACAATATCATCCAAGCCAAGGTAGTTAGGCAATTGGAAGAATGTGGTGGCCGGAGTTGAAGAAGATAGTGATTGAGGAGTTTTGTCCTCACCAAAAGTTGGACAAGGTGGAAAGGGAGTTCTTGCAACTTGAGGTGGGAATAATGATGCATCAGTAATACACCACCAAGTTCAATGAGATGTCATGGCTGGTGCCGAATTAGATGACACCTCTGTCACGAAAGATCAAAAGATACATCCAAAGGTTGTTAGTGGATATCCGTAGACACATGATCGCCGCCCGGCTGAGCACGTTCAGGCTGGTGGTTGATTTAGCTGGAAGGTTGTATGATGAGCGAGAGGTGGTGGTGGCTGAGGTGAGCAAGAAAGGTGGTGGTGACCGGAACTGGAACGGGAAACGGTTTGGACGTGGTGGAGTCGTTCCAAATAATAAGGTGGCAAAAATGTGCGACTGACGTGTGATCACGCCCGACGCAGGGTCAAAGAAATGTGGTAAATGTGGGAAGGAGCATTTGGGAGAATGCAAATGGGGATCAAACATCTGCTTCAAGTATAGGAAGTTTGGTCATATGGCGAGCGAGTGTGGGGTCATAAGGTGTTATAACAATGAGGAAAACGACCATCTGAGCAGGGATTACAAGAAACCGAGGGCAAAGAGTTCCAGGACAAGGAAGAAGATCAGGACTAAGGGGCAGAGGGCGAGTGTGAGGGCATTCATGATGACTTAGAAGGAGGCTAGGACGGACCCCGATGTTGTGTCAGGTACGTTTCTAGTAAACCAAACTCTTACTTCTGTGTTATTTGATTATGGTGCTAGTAATAGTTTTATTTTCTACTGCTTTTTGCGCTAAATTGCTTGTTAGTAGTAGGAGTATAGATAAGCCCTTTGATTTAGAAACTACCATAGGTCAGTCTATCAAGATTTCTAAGATGATAGAAGACTATGACATAGAACTAGAAGGTCATAAGATTCTTGTTAGACCATTCGTGATGACCTTAGGTGGGTTTTCTGTAGTCCTAGGAATGGATTGGTTGGCAGACTACGAGGCGAACATCATGTGTCGCAAGAGGATGATCCGATTGACAGCGCCTGGTGGGAGTTCGGTGACAGTTTATGGTGATAGTGTCACTGTGATCCTAAAGGTGATTTCGATGGCGGCGGTGGGGAAGTACATGAGCCGTGGATGTAGTGCCTACTTGGCCTACGTGAAGGATGTAGACACGTCAAAACCACAATTGTCCGATGTACCGGTTGTGTTTGACTTTTCGAACATGTTTCTAGAAGATTTACTAGGCGTGCCATCGGACCGCAAGATTGAGTTCCAGACTGATTTGATACCGGGTGCCTAACCTGTTGCTAAGGCATCGTATCGGTTGGCTCCAACGAGATGAAGGAATTGATGAAGCAACTGCAGAAGTTACTTGATAAGGGGTTCATTAGACCGAGTATCTCTCCATGGGGTGCTCCGGTTTTATTTGTGAAGAAGAAGGATGATATTATGAGGATGTGTATTAACTACCGAGAGCTGAACAAGTTGACAGTGAAGAACCGGTATCCATTACCAAAGATTGATGACTTGTTTGATCAGCTCCAAGGTGCCAATTGGTTCTTAAGGGTAGAACTTCGATCTGGTTACCATCTGTTGAAGGTGAAGGAGCAAGATATTCTAAAACAGCTTTTCGCATGTGTAATGGACACTACGAGTTTCTCGTTATGTATTTTGGCTTAACCAATGCGCCAACTACTTTTATGGACTTGATGAATCTAGTGCGTCGGCCAATGTTAGATAAATCTATGATTGTATTTATTGATGATATCCTAATTTATTCGAAGAGTGAAGAAGATCATGCCGATCACATTCGGGAAGTGTTAAAGACATTGGGAAAGGAGAAGTTGTATGCCAAGTTCTCTAAGTGCGCGTTCTGGTTATGCGAAGTTTAATTTTTAGGTCATGTGGTGAATCTCGAGGGGATTATGGTGGACTCGGCAAAGGTGGAGGCGGTGATGCAATGGAAATCTCCAAAGATGCCATCCGATATCCGTAGTTTCTTGGGTTTGGCATGCTATTATAGGAGATTCATTCAAGACTTCTCTAAGATAGTTTCTCCACTAAGTTGACTCGCAAGGATGTAAAGTTTGTATGGGGTCAAGCTCAAAAGGGTAATTTTGATGAGTTAAAGACAAGGTTTACTCAAGCTCTGGTTTTATCGTTGCCCGAAGGAAGCGAAGACTTAGTGGTTTATTCAGATGCTTCCTAGTCGGGGTTGGGTTGCGTGTTGATGCAGCGAGGAAAGGTTATAGCATAGGCATCCCAACAGTTGAAAGTTCATGAGGTAAACTATCCTACTTATGACTTGGAGCTAGGAGTTGTGGTCTTTGCGTTAAAGATTTGGAGTCACTACTTGTATGGGACTAAGTGCACAATCTTCACTGACCACAAGAGCTTGAATTACTTCTTCAAGCAAAAGGATCTAAACATGAGGCAAAGGCGATGGTTGGAGCTAATAAAGGATTATGCTTGTGAGATCCACTATCATCCGGGCAAGGCCAATGTGGTGGTAGATGCCCTTAGTCGAAAAGAGAGACCCGAGCCGATTCGAGTGATGGCTTATCAGCTATTGATGACCTATCTATGATGAAACATGTCAAGAATCAACAACACTCTATGTTTCAATGAATTCACCAACATCATATGTAATCAAGTCCATAACTATCAATTAGACATGGCCAATATCATCAAATCATCATAATTCACAAACCTCATATTCAAAAGTTTCTACTTATATCAAGGTATGAACAACCACTAGATTTCATGATTTTCTTGCATGACCCATGTAAACTAACATCATAACAATGCAACTAACATCATACAATCATCAAATCATGAATTCCAAGAGAAAAAGTTTTCACTTTAGGTGATATGTGAACTACATGATAAAATTATGGAATTCTTGCATAATCATCATAACGCAATATCCTATAACATAACTAACAACATATCATCATCAAACAATCATCAATTTTAACTTTCATTCATAATTTTCAAACTGGGCATCAACATTAAAAACCATGAAAAACTTGATAAACACTTACCATTAGGTGTGTTTAAATGATGATTAGCACTTGTATTCAACTTGTACCACCAGAATCTCAATCAAAATCGATGTTTGATGTGTGTGTTTAATCAATTTCGAATGGTATGGGGTGTTGGGAGGTGGTTTCGGCCACAAGAGGGTTATGGGGAGATTAGGGTTTAAATTTTTAGTTTCATTTAGATAAATGGTAATTACAAACTAACCCATCTTGTTTAAATTTTTATAAAAGTTAATCTTTTAACATTTTTGAAATAGTTTTAACTACAAAATACAAGCATTATTAATTAATAATAATAATCATAATCATTTTTCAACCAATGACAAGCTCATGAAAATTATATCACGCGTAGTCACGTTATCAATAAAATTTACAAATAATATTTAAAATTCATAAATCGCATAACCACAAATTAATAATCCACATTAATAATTGAATTATTATCCATTTATCATAGATAATTTGTTATTAAGTCACCAACGTTTAACGATAACCAATGTGTGCTCAAGACATGTGTATGAAATTACCAGATGTCACAATTCATTTACCCAGCAACATACAATGGAAGTTAGAGAATCTAGTGGATAGCGAACAATTGGTCCTGAACCTGACCATGATCCTATCATTGATATAAAGAGTGTTGTTGATCCTAATAATACATAAAGGACAACATACATTGTTGATGTTGATCAAGAGCCTTTATCAGATGTTCCTATTCAAGCAACTGAGGATCAACCTATACAGTTCACTAGAGAGGCATTTATGGAGCCTGAGTATGTTATGCCAATTCCTAATTTAGGTGATGAGAGGATGATTTGGATCATCTAGAATTTGCTTTTTGTGATAAAGAGGATGATGATGATGAGAATGATGATGGTGATGATGGTGATAAAGGAGAAGATGATAAAGGAGACAATGATAAGAAGGATGATCATGATGATCAAGGAATATGGGTGCTGCTACTGGTACCTCTTAATCAACGGGTACTGATAATGTCTCAGAACCAAGTCTGGAAGAACAGTAGACTATACACCTTTGGATCCTGCCACTGAAGATGCGTATGAGAAGGAGTTTTACTCTTTCCAGCAAAGATTTATGGTTGAGGAGGAAGACGAAGATTTTGGTTTGTTTGATGATTTGGAGGAAACTATAGACTAGAGAGATGTATTCAGAAATAGTCTTAAAGGACTTATTTTCTGATATCATTATTGAACAAGGAGAGACAGTTGCGGAGACGAGTGTTGGAGAAATGACTATCAAAACAGTAAATCAAACTTGTCAAAGTGTTGTACGTCAGGTCGGTAATCTTACTATTGAAGCTCCTCCACCGCCAGCTTATATACACACGTTGAGACATTAGAAACCTTTCATAAGGCACGAATACTTAGAACCTATTATTGGTTAGGTGTATGATGCTAAAAAGAATATTTATGTGATTATGAGACGAGCAGTGGTGATTAAATATAATCAAGATGAATATGACTTCCATACACTCAGAGCATCGGATTTATATGCCATGGGTCGTGTTCCATTCATTAACCCTAGTAATTAAGGAAAGGGGGATTGGATTATAAATATGATTTGGAGGCACAAAAAACCAACTTCAAAGACTTAATAACAACCAAATCTAAACTCATTGAAGTTGAGACCTAGATTGATCCAAACACAAACAAGCCAATGAAGGTAAGGGTTTATAAACATCCACAGTATGTGAGAAATATCCCAATACATGCTCTAGTGCTAGTTAACAGCTAGTCAAAGCTTATGTGGTGGAGTTGTGAAAGGGAGACGAGACACACGTTGATACACTACGTTGATAAAGATTACCGTATTATCAACCCTGTGCATTTGCTTAAAATTGGAAGGGACGTTTTGATAAGGTTGCAGACTTGTTCGATTGCAGCTGATAAATAAGTTCATTTTATAATAGCATAGTTCGGTTGGTTTATCAAGAAGGCCTTGGATAACAAGATGTATGCTTATAGGGGAAGTTACAAGAAAGCTAACGTGGTCTACTAATCGCATTGATTTATCAAGCCTAGAAGGAGATTGTAGGGGTTAAACCTTGAGGCTCGAGAAATCAAATCAAGATGAAGATCAACATTAAGACAAGCGACATGTTCAAAGTTGTCGCGCAATAACTTGTTTCTCACACGACAACATCAAGTCGCGTGAGAATCTGTTGACTCGCGTGAGAACTACTAGTTTAGTATATATAGTACTTTTGTAATTTAATTAGCAGAGCTGTTGTCATTTCCTGATTTTTACTCTCATTGTATTTCATCTAAAATCAGAGAGCAATACAACTAAAAGTTATTTACATTTGTTCTTATCTTTATATTTTAATTCCACAATCATAATATTTTGCATTATTGTTGTGAGATCACTCTTATGTGATTTTTATCCTTACATCAGTTCATATCTTGACATGCTTCATTGTAAGATTTAGGTTCAGTGCTTTTATCAAATAAATATAGGAAAGACACATTATTAGAAGATAAATCTACAAAATTCACATATTTATCTATACTATATTTGACTTTACCTTCAACAACATTTCACTAATTTTTTTGGGTAAAGAACCTACCCTTTCTGACTTATGAGAACCCCCCAAGAACTGTAGATTCATAGCCATCAAGAATATCGTTTTTATTTGAACAAAAAATGAACATTATACCACATGCCCAAGTATAACTAAACATGTAGCATACCAACTACATAAGCTAACCACTAAACCATAAGCCCCATATCAATATTAGTTGTAGCTATAAAAAAGCATGCACAGAACATGCCAACTACTATTAAAAACATTATTATTCAAGTAATAATAAAAAGATTTGAACAATAGCTTTTAGGATGTTTTATATGTTGAATATTTAGTGAAAAAGGTTTTTCATTTACTTTGGACAAAAATAATTATTTGTATTAATAAAAAGATTCGAACAATAGGATTCGAACAATAAGGTTTTCAGTATACTATACACCTTTGGATCCTACCACCGAAGATGCGTATGAGAAGAAGTTTTACTCTTTCTAGCAAAGATTGATTGGTGAGGAAGAAGACGAAGATTTTTGTTTGTTTGATGATTTGGAGGAAACTGTAGACTAGACAGATGTATTTGGAAATAGTCTTAAGGACTTAGTTTATGATATCTTGATTGAAAAAGGATAGACAGTTGGGGAGACGAGTGTTGAAGAAACGACTGACAAAACAACAGATCAAACTGGTCAAAGTGTTGTACATCAGGTCAGTAATCTTACTATTGAAGCTCTTCCACCACCGGCTTACATAAACACATTGAGACATTAAAAACCTTTCATAAGGCACGAAAAGTCAGAACCTATTATTGGTTGGGCGTATGATGCTAAAAAGAAGATTTATGTGATTAAGAGACGAGCAGGGGTGATTAAGTATTATCAAGATGAACACGACTTCCATACACTCAGAGCATCGGATTTATATGCCATGGGTCATGTTCCATTCATTAACCCTAGTAATTATGGAAAGGGGAACTGGATTAGAACTATAATTTGGAGACACAACAAAACTAACTTCAATGACTTCAAAACAACGAAATATAAACTCATTGAAGATGAGACCCAGATTAATCCAAACACGAACAAGCTAATGAAGATATAGGTTTATAAGCATCCATGGTATGTGAGGAATATCCCAATACATGCTCCAGTGGTAGTTAATAACTAGTCAATGGTTATGTGGTGGAGTTGTGAAAAGGAGTCGGGACACTTGTTGATACACTACGTTGATAAGGATTACCGTATTATCAACCGTGTGGATTTGCTCAAATTTGGAATGGACGATTTGATGAGGTTGTAGACTTTTCCGATTGCAGCTGATAAATAAGTTCATTTTATTGCAGCAAAGTTCGGTTGGTTGATCAAGAATGCCCTGGATAACAAGATGCATGCTTATGGGGAAGTTACATTGAAGCTAACGTGGTCTTCTAATCGCATTGATTTATCAAGCCTAGAGGGAGATTATAGGGGTTAAACCTAGAGGACCAGGAAATCAACTCAAGATGAAGATCAAGATCAAGTCAAGCGACATGTTTAGAGTTATTGCACGACAACTTGTTTCTCCCAAGACAGCATCAAGTTGCGTGAGAACCTGTTGACTCGCGTGAGAACTACTAGTTTAGTATATATAGAACTTTTGTAATGTAATTAGCAGAGCTTTTGTCATTTCCTGATTTTCACTCGTATTGTAATTCATGTAAAATCAGAGAGCAATACAATTGTAAGTTATTTACAATCGTTCTTATCTTCTATATTTCAATTCCACAATGATAATAATTTGCGTTATTGTTGTGAGATCACTCTTATGTGATTTTTTATCCTTACATCAGTTCATGTCTTGACATGCTTCACTGTAAGATTTAGGTTCAATGCTTTTATCGAGTAAATATATGAAAAACACATTATTAGAAGATAAATATACAAAATTCACTTATTTATCTACACTATATATGACTTTCCCTTCAACAACATATTCACTAAACTTTTTGGGTAAAGAATCCACCTTTTCTGACTTATGAGAACCCCTTAGAACTATATATACACAACCCTCAAGAATATCGTTTTTATTTGAACAAAAAATGAATATTATACCACATGCCAAAGTATAACTAAACATGTAGCATACCAACTACATAAGCTAACCACTAAACCATAAGCCCTATATCCATATTAGTTGGAGCTACCAGAGCTTGAACATAACATGCCAACTACTATTAAAAACATTATTATTCAAGTAATGATAAAAAAATCTGAATAATAGGGTTTAGGATGTTTTATATGCTAAATATTTAGTGAAAAAGGTTTTCATTTACTTTGGACAAAAATAATTATTTGTAATAATAACAAATTTTGAACATTACTATTTGAACAATAAGGATTTTGAGTAGACTATACACCTTTGGATCCTGCCATCGAAGATACGTATGAGAAGGAGTTTTACTCTTTCCAGCAAAGATTGATTGCTGAGGAAGAAGACAAAGATTTTCTTTTGTTTGATGATTTGGAGGAAACTATATACTGGACAGATGTATTCGGAAATAGTCTTGAGGACTTATTTTCTAATATCTTGATTGAAGAAGGAGAGATAGTTGGGGAGACGAGTGTTGGAGAAACAACTGAGAAAACAGTAGATCAAACTGGTCAAAGTGTTGTACGTCAGATCGGTAATCTTACTGTTGAAGCTCCTCCACCGCCGGCTTACATAGACACGCTGAGACATTCCATACCTTTCATAAGGCACGAAAACTCAGAACCTATTATTGGTTGGGCGTATAATGTTTAAAAGAAGATTTATGTGATTAAGAGATGAGCAGGGGTGATTAAGTATTATCAAGATGAACACGACTTTCATACACTCAGAGAATCGGATTTATATGCCATGGGTGATGTTCCATTCATTAACCCTAGTAATTATGGAAAAGTGAACTGGATTAGAAATATGATTCAGAGACAACAAAACCAACTTCAAGGACTTCAAAACAGCTAAATCTAAACTCATTAAAGATGAGACCCAAATTGATCCAAACATGAACAAGCCAATGAAGATAAGGGTTTATAAGCATCCTTGGTATATGAGAAAAATCCCAATACATGCTTCAGTGCAAGTTAATAGCTAGTCAAAGCTTATGTGGTGGAGTTGTGAAAAGGTTACGGGACACACGTGATACACTATGTTGATAAAGATTACCGTATTATCAACCCTGTGGATTTGCTCAAATTTGGAAGGGATGATTTGACGAGGTTGCAGACTTGTTCGATTGCAACTGATAAATAAGTTCACATAGTTTGGTTGGTTGATCAAGAAGGCCCCGGTAACAAGATGTATGCTTATGGGGGAAGTTACAAGGTAGCTAATGTGGTCTTCTAATTGCATTGATTTATCAAGCCTAGAGAGAGATTATTGGGGTTAAACCTAGAGGCTCTGGAAATCAAATCAAGATCAAGATCAAGATCAAATCAAGCGACATGTTCAAAGTTGTCGTGTGACAACTTGTTTCTCGCACGACAACATCAAGTCGCGTGAGAACTTGTTGACTCGCGTGAGAACTACTAGTTTAGTATATATAGAAGTTTTGTAATGTAATTATCAGAGCTTTTGTCATTTCTTGATTTTCACTCCTATTGTAATTCATCTAAAATCAGAGAGAAATACAATTGAAAGTATTTACATTCATTCTTATCTTCTATATTTCAATTCACAATGATAATATTTTGCGTTATTGTTGTGAGATCACTCTTATGTAATTTTTTTATACTTATTGTAATTCATCTAAAATCATAGAGAAATACAATTGAAAGTATTTACATTCATTCTTATCTTCTATATTTCAATTCACAATGATAATATTTTGCGTTATTGTTGTGAGATCACTCTTATGTAATTTTTTTATACTTATTGTAATTCATCTAAAATCATAGAGAAATACAATTGAAAGTATTTACATTCATTCTTATCTTCTATATTTCAATTCACAATGATAATATTTTGCGTTATTGTTGTGAGATCACTCTTATGTAATTTTTTTATACTTATTGTAATTCATCTAAAATCATAGAGAAATACAATTGAAAGTATTTACATTCATTCTTATCTTCTATATTTCAATTCACAATGATAATATTTTGCGTTATTGTTGTGAGATCACTCTTATGTGATTTTTTTATACTTACATCAATTCATATCTTGACATGCTTCACTGTAAGATTTTGGTTCAATGCTTTTATCGAGTAAATATAGGAAATACATATTATTAGAAGATAAATCTACAAAATTCACATATCTATCTATACTATATTTGATTTTCCCTTTAACAACATATTCACTAAAATTTTTGCTTAAAGAACCCACACTTTCTGCTTATGAGTACCCCTAGAACTATAGATTCACAGCTCTCAAGAATATTGTTTTTATTTGAACAAATAATGAACATTATACCACATGAAAAAATATAACTAAACATCCAGCATACCAACTACATAAGCTAACCACTAAACCATAAGCCTTATATCCATATTAGTTAGAGCTACAAGAGCCTGCATATAACATGCCAGCTACTATTAAAAAAATTTTAATTCAAGTAATAATAAAAGGATTTGAACAATAGGGTTTAGGATGTTTTATATGCTGAATATTTAGTGAAAAAGGTTTTTCATTTACTTTGGACAAAAATAATTATTTGTATTTGTGAATAAATTAATTATTAGTTAAGATGTTTGTGCTTCATAATCCATATTAGATCCAAAATAGAGGTAATAGTAATGAGATATTGATGATTGAAGATGTGTGATTGAAGAAAAAATTAATGACTAGTCATTGTGAATTCTTTACTATCTAGTGCAAGCTTGGTGCGAGGACAGTTTTGGCAGTGCACATATTACTTTTGTTGTTGTACCCTAGGGATAAATGTATTCATCTAAGAAGAGGCGTAGGATCTATTTTATAGGTAACGTTTTGAATAAGTGCCTCAATCATCACTCAAGCTTTTGGTTCGCTCATTTTGAAATCAAAGCCAAATCTAATGAATCGTTGTAGTTCAAGAATCAAATGAAGAAAGCTTTCTTTTAGTTTATTCTGAACACTATGGTTTGGATTTGTTTCATTTCATATTAATTATGTTATTATTCATATTCACTTTCGTACACTGTAGTTTATTTTAGTATTACCCATCAACAATGAGATTATCGTTATCATTATTACTTTACTAACTATTTAATAAAAAAGTTAACCTATTTCTTATATTATACTCAAAACATTTTGGGCTACTTTATTTTTTTGTTATGCTTGTTGGCTCAAAGGAGGTAAAACTAAGTAGACTGAAAATTATCATATGTATGCAATATTAATATAAAAAAGTAACCACATTGATAAGTTCAAATAAATTAAGTGTTTTGAAAATGTTTGTATGTAAAGGTTTGGCGTCTCATGTGCATGTTGGAACCAACGTTATATAACTTGTAACTATTTAAAATTCATATATCCTTTGAATTTGGTAAACAAAATACAAATAATGTAACTTATTTTATAACATCTATGTAATTGTTTAGGTTCTACTACATGTGAGTAGTTTATTATCTAAAAAATTGTTGTTTTGGAAAGCTTTGTGACTATTCAAGACCTGAGTTTCAAGTTGAAATAGAGAAATTATGATATGATGGTATAGAGTTCCATAAAGTGAGTACCTTAAGACATGCCACCATAAGATATCATTGGATCCATTCCAAGAATGTATGAAATTCACAAGTCATTGCTTGTCATGGATATTTCTTATTGACTGGAGTCATTATTTATGCGTGTTCTAATCGATCCAATTTCAAAATATATTGTGAGGTTGAGAAAAAAGTCAAAATATTTGGCATAGGAACAATGGATTAAAATTGCCAACCGATGTTCCCTAATATTAGAAAATGTGATTCATATCGCCAATATAAAAAGGGTTGTAATATCTCCAAGCAAGTTAAAAAGTATTGGTTACTTGATCCCACCAGGTATGATTAATATATCTGATGATAAAAGTGTTAAACACTATATGATTTTATGTGTTAGAAATCATTTATGTATTCAATTTCAGTTATAATCAACAATAGTTTTGGCATTTAATTGAGTTGTTTCCTATGTTATATTATCATTATATGAAATATATTAGGATAACACTATCATTAATATAAAAAATAAATCAATGTATACGTGACATGCAAGAAATAAGCTTCAATAATAGCTCCACTTGTTACTAATTATGATTTAAATTGGATAGTGCAAGAAGAAATTTTCACAACAAAAACTAGTGTGTTATTTTATGACTATTGATATACGTCATGTGTGATACATCATATATGGAAACATATGCACAAGCGTAAACCTAATTGAGAATACAAACACTGAATATCAACAATACAAAAATGATATTCTGCGTTTGTGTTCTCAATTAGGTTTACAACAATTGGTATCAGAGCATGGTTTGAGGCTCAATTGAGAATCTAGATTCAATCAAAGATCGATCGGCTGCAACAATGGTGTCTACGAAGTTTGAAGTTGAAAAATTCGACGGGAAGAATGACTTCGGGTTATGGGGGTTGAAGATGAAGGCATTACTCGTTCACCAACGAGTGGTGGATGCTTTGGTCGGAGAATCCAAGTTGTCAAACATAATGTCAGACAAGGAGAAGAAGGAGATGCTGGAACAGGCACATAGTTCAATCATCTTGAACTTGGGGGATCGAGTACTCAGAGAAGTATCGAAGGAGACGTCTGTTGCAGGGGTCTGGGCAAACTCGGAAAGTTTGTACATGATGAAGTCTTTTGCGAACAAATTGTATCTCAAGAAACGATTGTACACATTCCAAATGGCTCCTGGGAAGTCAATTGAAGATCATACTGATTAATTCAACATGTTGGTGTTGGATCTTGAAAACATCGAAGTTGAATTAGATGATGAAGACAAAGCAATCATATTCTTGACATCTTTGTCATCCTCTTATGAGCACTTTGTGGATACTTTGATGTATGGTAGGGACACTCTTGCCATGGAAGAAGTGTTGGCAGCTCTTAATTCAAAGGAATTGAAGAAGAGAACTAATTATAAAGAAGATGGTGGAAAGGGCTTGGTAGTCAGGGGGAGATCTGAACAAAGAAACTTCAAGCAAAGAAGTGTCTCGAAGTCCAAGTACAAGTATAAAAGGAGGTGTTATATGTGGGGATCAGAAAAGCATTTCAAGAAAAATTGTCTTGACTTGAGAAAAAAGATGGGGTTTTTGAAAGTGAACCTCCTAGGTACAAGGCTAGACTGGTAGCTAAGGGATTTACACAGATGCCAGGGGTGGATTATAATGAAATATTCTCACCTGTGGTGAAACATTCATCTATCAGGGTTATGCTGTCATTGACTACTTCTATGGATATGGAGCTACATTAGTTGGATGTGAAGACTGTATTTTTGCATGGGAAGCTGGATTAAGCTATTTATATGAAGCAGCTGGAGGGGTTTGAGGTTAAGGGACATGAAGAGAAGGTATGTCTCCTTAAGAAGTCTTTGTATGGACTGAAACAATCCCTTAGACAGTGGTATAAACGTTTTGATGAACATATGGTGACTATTAGGTTTAACTGGAGTAGCTATGATAGTTGTGTGTATTTTAAGGAATACAATGGGAACAATTTTGTGTATTTGTTGTTATACATTGATGACATGTTGGTGGCTTGTACTGACTTGGAAAAAGTTGAAGCTACCAAGAAGATGTTGATGTCAGAGTTTGAGATGAAAGATCTAGGTGAAGCAAAGAAGATATTGGGCATGGAAATTACAAGGGACAGAGAGCACATGGTGTTGAAACTATCTGAAAGGTCTTACTTGGAGATGGTATTAAGTAACTATAGGATGGATGATGTGAAGCCAGTAACTGTTTCTATTGGTGCTCATATTAAACTATCAAGTTTTGATTGTCTTAAGTCAGCAGGTATTTGTCAAATCCGGGTAAAGCTCATTAGGTTGTTATGAAATGGGTCTTGAGATATCTTAAGGGTACTAAGCACTATGGTTTAGTGTTTGGGCATCATGAACATGAGATGGTTGACATGATTGTTGGTTATGTGGATTCAGATTTTGCCAAGGACCTGGATAGAGGTAGATCTATTATAGGGTATGTATTTCAAGTACTGGGCAACTTGGTTAGTTGGAAAGCTCAGTTGCAGCATGTGGTGGCATTATCTACAACAGAGGCTGAGTATATAATATTGACTGAGGGAGGCAAGGAAGCTATGTGGTTGCATAGTTTTATTTCTAAGTTAGGAATAAAAGTTGCAGACTTAGTGGTGTTCTGTGATAACCAGGGTGCAGTTCAATTGTCAAAGAATAGCATGTTTCATGAGAGGACAAAGCACATCAATGTGAAATTGCCCTTCATAAGGTATGTGGTGAATGCTGGGAAGGTAAAAGTGGAAGGTGTGTCTACTTTTGTGACATCCGGTAAATTTCAGTAATCAAACTCCGTTAGTTCCGTTAAGTCTTGCTTACACGTGTCGTAAGCACACACTAGTTGTCGTTTAATGTTGGTACCTAATAATAGTTAATAATGTTACATTATTGATAATCTAATTGATTAGATGATTATTGTGTTATGCTTATGTGTTTACACAATTTAAATGTTAACGGTGAATTTTATCGCGTAACGTGGAAACGTGCATATTTATTCGTATGTCTTGTGTTTTTATAAAGATAAAATATATAATAATTATCATTAGTTTATATCTTTATATTATTAAGTTAAAAACACTTTACAAAGAGTTTAAAAGCTTAAATTTTTATAAAATACAAAACACAAGGGTTTAAATGGTAATTATGTAAATTAACTTAAAC
>BJCM01161550.1:0-10895 GCA_018326385.1 Flaveria bidentis
GTTCAAACACATATGAATGATCCTTTGCTCTTGGGTTTGTTATTACAATGAAAAGGACCTTAATTTTTCAGATTATGAATCATATTATTAGGGCTTTTATCCGCTGCGTTTTCATGTTTAAAATGGTTAAACAACTTTGATTTTGGTCTATCAAACCCATAATGAAAAGATGTAATGATGAACGAACAAGTGATGAAGATACTAATGATATTATCTATGTGTAAGTATGATGTGTGATCACATGCAAAAGGAATGAACGATTTTAGAGAATTTAAAGTATGTTTTATGTTAAACTAGAACTCACTCAGCAACGCTGACTTTTTTTTATGCATTTTCTAGTTGGCAGGTGAGCATTGCTGAGGATGGCGCGGGGCAGCTACTTGGCATTTGGATGGCATTCTTTTGTTAACGCTTTTGCATTTTAATGCAAGCAAATGAAATTGTGTAACAAATGTTGTATTATTTTGCAAAAGCATTTTTAATGAAAAAGTAATTTTAATGCTCCGCTGTGATGTTTTATGAAAGTTAAATGTAATTGTATGTTTTACAAGCGATGATTGTCCAGCTGTAAGCGTCCCGGGAACGGGGCTTTACAAGTTGGTATCAATGCCAAAGTTTAAGTGAAACGGGTAAATTTTCAAAATAAATCTAAACTTAAACTAAAAATAGGACGGAAAGGGAAGGGATGCCAGTCCGAGTAACTGCTTGCAATCAGGTATTTTCTTAAAGTTAATCGGTATTACATACGCATGTTATTAGTTATGCGTTGCTGGTAGACTTAGATACTGATGTAGTCAGGACAGGTAATGCTTGGGGTATGAAGAGTAAAGTAAGTGGCTAATCACAACTGGGTACTGCAATTAGGGACTTACTATACCTGACATAAACTGAGTTGTTTCCTTCAATGACCGTGTTGGTATTTGAAACTTTCAGCATGTGTGTGAGGATGGCCGGTGGTAGATCATCTAAAGCTTCAAGTGGTGGAGGACGTGGTGCTAAACCACGGGTCACGAGAGGAAGACCTAGATTCGAAAAGGTGGTTCATGAAGAACCAGAGACCCCACAACCGAAGGGTGGTGATGAGAGTGCTAATATGAGAGCCTCAGTGAAGGAGGCGGTTGTGGAGGAAGTGCAGCAGGTCATGCAGACTATCCTACCATCTGTGGTAACCGAAGTGATAAAGGCTGTTAGAGATGGGGAGAGAAAGGAAAGGTGTAGACCTACGGTCGAAAGGAGACAGCCCAAGACTGAAACGGTTTTCTCTAATGACGGAGAGGAAGAGGAAGAAGAAGAGCCTACGCCGGAGGGGACACGAGGCTGTAACTACGGGGCATTTCAACGGTGCAAGCCCCCTACTTTTGATGGTAATGGAACTGCTGCTGCTCACCGATGGGTGAGAGAAATGGAAGTTGTTCTGAATATCAGCGACTGCCGAGAGGACTAGAAGGTGAAGTTTGCTGCCCACACGTTTATGGACTCGGCTCTGTGTTGGTGGGACAATATAGTCCAAGCCGAGGGTAGTCGGGCAATTGAAAGGATCAGGTGGTCTGAGTTGAGGAAATTGGTAATGGAGGAGTTCTGTCCTCACCGAGAGATGGATAAGGTGGAATGAGAGTTCTTTTAGCTGGAAGCAGGAACGATGACACATAAACAATATACCACTAAATTCAATGAGATGGCACGTCTGGTGCCGGATCAAATGACACCCTTGTCATGAAAAATCAAGAGGTATATTCAGGGCTTGCCGACGAATATTCACAGGCATACGATCGATGTCCGACCGGGCATGTTTAGGTCGTTGGTGGATTTGGTAGGGAGATTGTATGATGAGAGGACTGTGGTGGTGACCGAAGGTAGCAGGAAAGGGGGTGGTGACCGGAATTGGAGTGGGAAAAGGTTTGGTCGAGGCGGTATCCCGACTAGTAATAAGAAGGCACGAGTGGATGACCTCCATGTGGTCATATCTGGTGCAGGATCAAAGAAGTCTGGCGAATGTGGTTGAGAGCATATCGGTGAATGTAGGCTAGGATCGAACTTATGCTTCAAATGTGGGAAGATGGGGCATATAGCAAGGGACCGTCGTACGGTTCGATGTTTCAATTGTGGCAAGGAGGGCCACATGAGTAGAGACTGTAAGAAGCCGAGGGCCGAGGGTTCTGGGTGAAGAAGACTGGAGGTGAAGGACGGAGGACGAGTGCTGGAGCATTCACGATGACACAGGAGGAGGCTAGGACGGATCTTGATGTTGTGTCAGGTACGTTTCTAGTAAACCAAACTTTAGCTTCTGTGTTATTCGTTTCTAGTGCCAATAAAAGTTTTATTTCTGCTACTTTTTGTGCTAAATTTCCTATTAGTAGTAAGAATATAGATGCACCCTTTGATGTAGAAACTGCCATAGGTAAGTCTACTAGAATTTCTGAGGTGATAGAAGGATGTGGTGTGGAATTAGAAGGTCATAAGTTTCTGGTTAGACCATTCGTGATGACCTTAGGTGGTTTGGATGTGGTTCTTGGTATGGATTGGTTAGCGGATTTTGAGGCGAACATTGTGTGTCGCAAGAAGATGATTCGGTTGACAGCGCCTGACGAGAGTATGGTGACGGTTTATGGGGATCGGGTCACGACAATCCCGAAAGTAATCTCAATGGCGGTGGCGGGAAAGTGTATGAGGCGTGGATGTAACGCCTACTTGGCTTATGTAAAGGATATGGATACACCAACACCACAATTGTCTGAGGTACCGATTGTATGTGACTTTCCGGAAGTGTTCCCAGAAGAATTACCAGGAGTGCCACCTGACAGAGAGATCTAGTTTCAGATTGATTTGATACCAGGTGCCTAACATGTTGCCAAGGCATCGTATTGGTTGGCTCATACAGAGATGAAAGAACTGATGGTGCAATTGCAAGAGCTGCTTGATAAGGAGTTTATTAGACCGAGCATCTCTCCTTGGGGTGCTCCGGTCCTATTCGTGAAAAAGAAAGACGGTAGTATGATGATGTGTATAGACTACCGTGAGCTAAACAAGTTGACGATAAAGAACCGATACCTCTTAGCGATGATTGATGATTTGTTTGATCAGCTCCTAGGTGCCAGTTAGTTCTCAAGAATAGATCTTCGATTGGGCTACCATTAGCTGAAGGCGAAAGAGTAGGATGTCCCTAAAACAGCTTTTTGCAAGCGTTAGGGTCACTACGAGTTCCTTGTTATGTCATTTGGTTTGACCAACGTGCCAGCTGCTTTTATGTATTTGATGAACCGAGTGTGTTGGCTGATGTTGGATAAATCAGTGATGGTGTTCATTGATGATATTCTAATTTATTCGAAGAGCGAGATTGAGAATGCCGGTCACATTTAGGAGGTTTTGGAGACGTTGAGAAAGGAGAAGTTGTATGCCAAGTTCTCCAAGTGCGCGTTCTGGTTACGCGAGGTTTAGTTCTTGGGTAATGTGGTGAATCCTGATGGGATCATGGTGGACCCGGCAAACGTGGAGGCGGTGATGCAATGGAAGTCTCCAAAGACGCCATTCGAGATTTGTTGCTTCTTGGGTTTGGCGGGCTACTACAGAAGATTTATCCAAGACTTCTCTAAGATCGCTTCTCCACTAACTAAGTTGACCTGAAAGGATGTGAAGTTTGTATGAGGTCAAGCTCAAGAGAAGGCATTCGAAGAATTAAAGGCGAGATTGACTCAAGCTCCTATTCTGTCATTACCCGATGGAAGTGAAGACCTGGTGGTTTATTCTGATGCTTCCCACTCGGAGTTGGGGTGTGTGTTAATGCAGAGAGGGAAGGTTATTGCCTATGCATCCTAACAATTGAAGGTTCATGAGGTCTATTATCCTACTCATGACTTGGAGCTAGCAGCCGTGGTCTTTGCGATAAAGATTTGGAGGCACTATCTTTACTGGACGAAGTGCACCATCTTCACTGACCACAAGAGCTTGAAGTACTTCTTTGATCAGAATGACCTGAACATGAGACATAGACAATGGTTGGAGCTTATAAAGGATTATGACTACGAGATCCATTACCATCTGGGCAAAGCCAACATGGTGGCGGATGCCCTTAGTCGAAAAGAGAGACCCGAGCCGATTCGGGTAAAAGCTTACCAAATGAAGCGTTAAAAGAAGATCATCTTAACTATGAAAGAATCAGAGGTCTGGTTGCGGAATTGGGTGAAAATACGCTTGGTGTTAGAACCTGATTTGGACGAGTGTGGATTCCTCATTTTGGGGATCTACACATGAAGATCATGGATGAAGCTCACAAGACTCGATACTCTATTCATCCCGATGCTACAAAGATGTACCAAGATATGAAGAAACATTATGGTGGCCGGGTATGAAGCGTGATGTGGTGGAGTATGTGAGTAAGTGCCATACTTGCCTACAAGTGAAGGCCGAGAATCATTAGCCGTATGGGAAGATCCAACCTTTGGATATACCGGAATAGAAGTGGGAGCACATTACCATGTATTTTATTACAAAGCTGTTTCGTACCCCGAAAGGGTATGATGCCATATGGGTGATAGTTGACTATTTGACGAAGAGTGCTCACTTCCTACCGATCCGTGAGACATATTCATCTGAGAGGTTGGCAGATCTTTTCATTAAGGAGGTTGTAACTCGTCATGGTGTACCGGTGTTGATTGTGTCTGATCGTGACACCCGGTTTACATCCAAAATTTGGAAGAAATTCCATGATACTATGGGGACGAGGTAACACATTAGCACGACTTATCATCGCTAGACAGACGGTCAGTCAGAGAGGACCATTCAAACGTTGGAGGACATGCTTCGGGCATGTGTTATCGATTTTGGAGGAAGTTGGGATAACCAACTACCGTTAGCAGTGTTCTCATATAACAACAGTTATCATGCCAGCATTGGTATGCCCCCTTATAAGATGCTATACGGCAGGATGATAGAGCAAATATTGTCTAAATAGTGTGTCCTTCGTTTGTCGAATAGTCTAGGGTTAATGTAATACACCCGATATGTTGTAAACACATGAAATTGGGTCACTCGCAGGAGCATATACGAATGAGACTCGGTCGTATGGCTGATCCATTCTAATGGACCAGCCATCCTATTGGGCCTAAATTCATTTGTAGGGTTATTGTAGAAACTTAACGGATCGGCAACGTTGGCTAATATGGTTTTCTTTTGATTCTATTGGCGTTGACTGAAGATTGTTAGAGGTGTTATCTACTATTCGCAAGCAAGGTCCAATGGGGAATTTGTAGGAGCAAATATTGTCATATATAGTGTGTCTGTCACTTGTCGAATACTCTAGGCTTAATGTAATACACTGATATGTTGTAAACACATGAAACTTGGTCATTCGCAGGAGCATATGAGAATGAGACTCAGTCGTACGACTGAGCCATCCTAATGGACCAACCATGCGACTCAGATATGCGACTGAACCATAAGTTTGGTCCAGTCGCATGATTGAACAATACACATGGTTCAGTCGCACGATTGAACCATACACATGGTCCAATCGCATGAATGGTCCCAGTCGCATCTAATATATGCCGAGGCCTATATCTACCAGTTTCAATATGTAGAGAGTTTAAGGGTTTTGAAAGGATTGTGCCCGGGGCCTAGGTGCTATGGGATGAGAGGGGAGATCATGCTCGATCTCCCCTTGCCAAGAGTTGTGATTCTTATATTCTAACGAGCTTGTAATTGTTAGGTTTATCAATGAAACCATTTTTATTATAGTTCGTGTTATTGTTTGTCTCTTGGTTGTGCTTTTATTTCCTTCTGTCAAGAATGCGCTCGGATGTCTACGACTGAGAAGTTAGGGAGCATCGAGTTGATCGAGGCTACGATTGAGAATCTTGAAAAGATCAAAGACTTCATTAAGGCAGCCAAGGATAGACAGAAGTCGTATGCTGATAAACGACGTAGACCGATTGAATTCTAGGTGGATGACATGGTTATGTTGAAAGTCTCACCTTGGAAGGCTATTGCAGGACTGTTGAAAGGAGTCAATTACAACACAACAACACAAAGATGAGATTAACTAAAACTTAATCAAACAGTGAACTAGATTAACCACAATAAGACACTAAGACCACAAGTAATGTAAGAGACAGAACGCAAGAGCACAAGTATATGATTTTGAAGAATGCAGTATATTGCTTTCTCTATGTTCTATTACAGGTGTTACAAAGCATATTAGAAAGATTCAAGAACATGAGATACTTATACTACATCCTACAACCGGGTATGCTTTGAAAGCTAGCTGGATACAATTGACTAGACACAAACAAAATCAATTGTAGAGTCAAAAGGCAGATTGCCTTTTGACTAATGACTATGACATGCCATAGTTCACATCCTTATCTATTACAAAAAGGATAAAGTACATGAAGTAGAAAGTTACAAACTCAAGACCATAATGTACAGTTACCAAAAGCATGGACCTTTTCACAAACTCATGTAAGTTGGTGACCTTACAGAGATGCAGCGGAAAGGTGTCCAGCTTTATGGAAAAGTGCATAAGATAAAGCATGTGTCAAAAGTCTTCGAAAGAAATCTGTCTTCATGAGTTGAAGCTTCGGAAGACTTTGTCTCTGAGGCTTCGGAAGACTTCATATTTGGCTTCGGAAGATATTGGTCTTGGCTTCGGAAGATTTCACACTTAGAATAATTCTGTTGCATGTGTGAAACTTCCTAAGCATTCTGCTACATAGTACTTGTGCATCATGCAAGATAGACTTTGGATGTTTAGGTTGCATCAGCCTTTTCATTAATCTTTACAAACTCCCCCTAGGCTGATGCTACCAAAACACCTAGTAGACTTCAGATATCAATAGTCCTTATTAGGATGATTACCATTCCTTTCTTCATAAGGTGATCAGGATCCTTCAGACTGTCAAAATGTCTTCTTATATCAAAGAGGTCATGCAAAGGAAACTGAAACATATCTTGCCATGTGTAAATGTCTTTAGTGCCTTGATCTCTAATGGCGTGCCATCTTTCTGGATTTGTATTGTATGTCCAAGACAAGATGGGTCTTCCTGATGCTAGAGGAGCGGTTTGAATTGGAGTTGATATAGCATCCTCTCGTTGCACATCCTCAGGATGTTCTGACTCATCCTAGGGTTTAGAAGAGGGTACAGTCTTCTTCTTCTTTAACTTTGTTAGAACTCTAGAAAGATTAACATGTTGTCTTTATGTGTCTTTTTACTATTTGTAATAGTATAGGGACTAGTTTTGTAATTTGTTAGTTCCTTGTGTTTCATTATAAATAGTTTAGACTTGTAGCAGTTAAAAAAAAGAAGAACAACAGTTTTAGAATAGATTTAGAACTGTTTACTTACTTTGTAATTGTCTTTGCTTGATATTAATGAAACTATGAATTTTGTTGATATCTTGTTTGATTTAATTACTTTGTTGGTATTTCTTTGAATTATGTTCATAGATAATCACAAATTGGTACATTTGATCCTATCAAATGGTATCAGAGCTGTTGGTTGAGTGATTTTTGAGGTTTGTCGAACTTTCAAACTCAAAAAGTTCACCGAATCTATGATTGATAGACAATTCAATTGAAAATTTGTGGATTTCAGATGTGTTTCATCATCAGAAACATGTTTTAAACCATAATCAGCAATTAAATTCATCAAATTCGAGATAATTTGTTGAATTTGTGTTCGAAAAGTTCACTAATTTTTTAACTGAAAATTACAAAATTGATTGATTTGTTGTTGATATTTAAAGAAATTGATGTTAGAAGAAAGATTATCGGTATAAAACATGGCTATTTGGAAAGTTTCAATCCAATTCATCAACTTTTGAAGAATTTTAGAAGATTTGAGTTAGTTACATTCATATGAACATGATGAATGTGGCGCATTAGAGTTGAGGCTTGCTGAAAGATTGTTTAAGTGTTAGGCGTTTGACTACTATTTAGTCGCATTACCACTGTTTAGGCGTTTTCAGTTCAGATGTTGACTACTGTTAAAGAGTAAAAGTCCCGAGGCATCAACATGGGCGTTTTGCAAAAATTTTCTAAGGCATTCCCTTAGACGTCTCTCAACTTAGGCGCATTAACTGTTTGGGAGTTTGATTACTGTTCAGGCGCATCACCCTTGATACTTAGAATTTTTATAGGAAAATTTTCATTTCTTTTCTTAATTCAAAATCTAAGAAAAACAACAAAAATATAAGAATGGTGAAATCAGAAGATTCTAGAAAAAGAGTTCCAAAACTTAAAAATAGAGCTGATTTCAAAAATTAGTCTCTTAGGTTAAAACATCATTTAAATTCCATTGACACTTATCTTTGGAAATCTATAGAGAAAGGACCATACATTCCAATAATCACCGATGGGCCTGACAGAATGTTTGTTTATACTATAGATTCTCAAGAACCCTATCCTGAAGATGGTCTTCAAGGAGATGATTTGAGAAGAGTAAAGAATGATTTCAAAGCATATTCCTTGATGTGTAAAGGACTACCTCTAGAAGTTCTTGCAAGGCTTGATGGATATCAAACTGGATACATCATGTATAAAGCCTTAAAGACCATTTGTGAAGGAGGCAAGGAGATTCAAAATCTCAAGAAACAAAAGTTGAAAAGGCAATTAGAACTGTTTCAACATTTGTCTGGAGAAACCATAAATCAGATGATGAACAAATTTGTTCAACTTACAACTGAGATTTCAACAACTGGTATTATGCCTGATCTTGAAGATCTAAATCTTAGACTACTCAATGCTTTACCCTCATCATGGAAACAAACAATAACCTTACTAAATCATACTGAGAAGTTCCCTATGGATCTAGATCTACTCATTGCCAAGATAGAGTCAGTAGAGATTGAGGAAAGCTCAAGGAATAATGATAGATCTTCATCAATGTCTCAATATCAGTTTGTTGCTTCTCCTGTAAACACTATTGAAGAAGAGGGAGATTTATTTGTTGGAGAAGGATTTTCACTAATTCATCATTTACTAGTGCTCCTGCGTATACAACACAGTCTCATTCTCAATCTTCTCCTAAATCTCAGTCTCAAACATCTAATGTTCAAACAGAGACTTCTTCATCTACCTCTGCTAAATATAGCAAAGTTAAAGATGTGATAAACATCCTATTAGAGGACGAAGAGTCTAAAACTATGTTCACTGCATTTTTGGCTAGTTTTCAAGCATATCAATGTAGCTCAATTAGACCTTGTTTTGCAGGATTTGTTTGAAATGGATCCTGAAGATGTTGAAGAGATGGACTTAAACTGGCAGATGGTGATGATTGCTTACAGGACACAAAAACACTCATATGTCAACAAGAAGTACAAGCCAAGTTCTAACAAGACTGTTGGGTTTGATAAGTCAAAATCAAGGTGTTCTAACTATAACAGTTATGGACATTTCTCCAGAGAATGCAAAGCTCCAAGGAATAATGGAGGAAATGCTCAATCAAGTTCTAGCAATCAAAGGTTTCAACAAGCGCAGAAGACTTTTCAAAAGCCTTATCAAAGGTGGAAGGTGAGAATGAAGAAGATGACTATGATTGGAGTGACAAATCTGATCCTAAGGAGGATACAAATAAAGTAGCTCTAGTGGCACAGTCTGATCAACCTAAGGTTGACACTTCATCTTCAAAATATGAAACCTTATCTCCAAAATTCCCTGAAATCCCATCTGAAGTGAGAGAAAAACTCTGCACAAAATCATGCTATGAACATGTTGAATACTATAGAAAGTACTCATATAAAATCTTTGAGAAACTAAAACAAGAAGAGTCAATGCATAACAAACTAAAACCTGATCATAAAACAGCAGATCAAAAGATTATTTCTCTTCAAACTTCATGGAACAAAACACTAAAAGAATGAGAATTTTTTTTCTAAACAATTGGAATAGATGACCAAAAATATTGAACAGGAGAAGATAGCACATGCTGCTACTTAAATGTATCTTGCTAAAGTAAAAAGTTCAAAAATGATTGTATAAAAACTGGTAAGTGAGAGAAAAGATAAACAAAAAGCAGGGTTAGGTTTCACTCATGAACCTATGCCTAAATCTATTACAAACACTTTAACAGAGAACTTTAATACACATGATCATTCTCCTGAGAATAAAGCTAAACTTAAAGCTTTTCAGGTCAAAAACAAGAATTCAAAAGAAGAAAAGGAAAATGTAAAAGTTTTTGTTGAAAATGATAAAGAAAAGATTAAAAATGGTCATCCAATCAAGATAAAATCTTATGAACCTAAACAAAGTAATCAAATCAAGCAAGATATCAACAAAATTCATAGTTTCATTAATATCAAGCAAAGACAATTACAAAGTAAGTAAGCAGTTCTAAATCTGTTCTAAAACTGTTGTTCTTCTCCACACTTCTAACTGCTACAAGTCTAAGCTATTTGTCACACCCTCAAAATCCACGTGCGGAGTTCTAACGCAAGGCGTGTGAACAAACCAGGATCACAGTCAATAGTTACTCAGAACGACTCTATATGCCATAATTAAATAAAATCAACCAAAGACAAACTTTAAAACTGTGCGGAAGCGTATTGTAAAACAATCCAATGAAATAGAAATGTATACTATGGCAAAACATGTGCCAACCCAAAGAGTAATATTAATCATTTAAAACAATAATGATGTCTTGAAAACCGAGTCTTAGAGTGCATGTGCAACCGTGTAGTGCTCCTATGGCAAGCGGGCTATTGACCTGAGAATAGCATACTAAAATGTCAACACAATGGTTGGTGAGTTCAAGAGTGATATTCAAACATAAACAGTTTAATAGTAGACATATAAAAGTAGTGCATTGTAATAGATAGCTAGTCTATTCACAGTAAATATTAATTCATAGTGATTTCACAATTGAAGCTGACTGTGTTACGTTGTTGCCTCCTGTCACGACTTAACA
>BJCM01161582.1:0-11286 GCA_018326385.1 Flaveria bidentis
CTAGTAGGTTTGAATTCCTAGTTCATTCAATACGCATGATTAACCTTGTGTAAATCCATGAAAAACATCAAAAACAATTAAAAACATCAGAAAACCACAAAAAGAAATCAAGTTTGATGAAGAAAAGAATCTTGGGGAAATGATATAATTTCAGTCGTTACACCATTCACTGTGCTTAATTTCAAAAAATTGCAAGACTGTGATGACTTACCAGATATGTTGGTAGGCTCAACTTGGAAGAGAATATACATGCAGTGATGAATTAAAATCTTATATAATAGTGAAACACTCATCATAGAGTACAGGTATGTATTGGCTTATCTGAATGCATGTGTGTGTAGTAACCTAAACACACAAGGTAATGATACTTTATGAATCTCTTTCACCTACATCAGTTTCATCTTTGTTTTGCTGAGCAAAGACCTGATGAAACATGCACATAGTGCAGATGTCCTAATCCAAAAATTCCCAATGAGGAACACATCCAAATTGGATGAATCTACAAAAGCAATACATTACAAATGAATGAACAAAAGAATCCCATCATGGACCACCTTCCAAAGTGAAGTTAAAAAAATCCCAATATGGATCATCATAAAAAGAATCACAATGAGGATTAGTGAAATTGAGTTATCATAACTTAAGTAACCTGTTCAGAAAAGTTGTGAAAAAGTTCTACCATACATTGTATAAGGATGGTTGATCATTCCATGCTTGTGTGTGTGAGGTACACATTGAATATTTAAATCAACCAAAAACATGATAAAAATCATTTGCATCAAAATTAGCAACCTAGTATGAGTTTAAGAGTACAAACATACCTTCAATCATCAAGTTCATATGCATGTCCATTTAATGATAAAGGATGCACATGTGTAATGGAAGACTGATATGATCCCAAAAAAAGATATAATTCTCTTCATTATTAATAATCATAATAAAAATTCAAAAAGTTTTTAAATATTTAAAGTTTCTATCCAAATGTGAATAAAAAATTTAGGGAGAGTAATTTAAAAATTTTGAGTAAGTCTATATCTTTTTTTACTAGCTTAACTTACGTTCAAAACAAAACAAAAAGAATTTGGGTGTTGTTGCAAAAAGTTATACCATTGTATCTTAGCTTATGCAGATTCTTGGAAGCATGAAAAGTCCAAGATCAGACAAAATTGGGAAACTTGTATCACTTATGACATACAAGTCAATCCAAGCAATAATTTACAATCTCAACAGTCAACTTCATAAGAAAAATCAAGCAAGGATAGTACTTCATAATATGAAAAACCAATTCAGACACATTAACTTTGATTAAGTTCAAAGCTAATGCAGGTAAGTGCATTGGTTAATGTAGGTGAAGGTAACCCATGCATATAACCAATGCAAGTATCTCTTTAGTTCAAAGTGAAGAAGTAAATGTGGATTTGATTCTACCGCATTTGAGACAGTGAGCAAATGCTGATTAAATTTGATCAGTCGCATTTGCTACAGTAAACAACTGCTGATGAACATCTCTCTTTCGTATTTGCTACAGTGCAATGCTGACCAAGTGTTGTTAACCGCATTTGGTGCAATTACACAAATGCTGATTGACTTTGCTTTTTCGCCTATGCCACAATGCATAAATGCGGATAGGATGAAATAAAGTAACAACACTTCCGCATTTGCTACAGTGTGTTAATGTAGATCAATAAAAGCACAAGTTATACCTCCGCATTTGCTACAGTGCTCAAATGCTGATGAACTTTGAACTTCCTCATTTGTCACAGTAAACAAATGCGGATGGCAGAAAACAGAAGTAATAAAACTTCCGCATTTACTACAGTGTGTAAATACGGATGACATAAAATCACAAGTTCAACTCTTCCGCCTTTACAACAAGGAACAAATGCAGGTAGTCAAAGTTCAAATTTTTGTCTTCGGCATTTGCTACAGTTAACAAATGCACATGACCAAAAGACTTAAAATTTCCACTTCCGCATTTGCTACAGTTAACAAATGCGGATGACCAAAAGACTCAAAATTTACACTTCCACATTCGCTACAGTAGTGACCGCATTTGCTCTAAAAGTTGTAAAATCTTGTAAAAGCTATTAGTTGACTATTTAAAGGAATTTAAACAGGTCATTTAATACTTTTCAAATTTGAGAGACTTTACAGTGAGACGAGCGCAAATACACAGTACACCCACTTCGATCATATTCATCATAAACAATCAATGATTTTTGTGTGATTCTACTCAACCTGTTCTTGTTATCGATTCTGAAACTATAGTTGCATCGAAAACAAGGTGAAATTTCCAAAAAAATTCACCAAGACCTAACTTTTGGAATGTTAAACCTAAATCAAACAAAGAACCAACTAATAATGAAGGACACAAAAATTCAATTTATTGATGTAATATAATACACATTTTTGACTTCAATGAACATGCAAACTAATAGGAATTCTACTCATCATGAAAACCTTTATATTCATGTTTGTTGTAAGAATAGAGCATGATGAAAAATAAAAATGTGTAACAAATCAATGAAATAACATCTAATAAATGATTCAAACATAGAAACTATGATTGTTGAATAACAAATTCACCATTTGATGTGACATCAATGATACAGTAATGTCAAATGTTCATCCTTGACCATTTATAGTCAAACTGATACACGGTACACATGAGTTCTCATCAAAACTGACACACATGTCCCTTATGCAGATTATATGGGAAATCTTTCATGGAGCAAGCTCCACAATGTCAGCGGTTCTTTAAAACTTGATGTGCCAGAAGCAGAGGGACTCAAAGATATGTTGAGATTCATATCTACAACAAGGGTACCTTATGCTATCATTATGAGACCCACCATCTATGAGAACCTAATTAGGTCTTTCTAGAATCCAGCTGAGGTAATTGAAGCAGATGGTGTTAGAACATTAGCTAGAAGAATTGACAATGATCATACTCTAAGCTTCTCCAAAGAGTCTATTAGAAGATGCTTGCAATTTGGTGATGATGCTAATGCACCACTAGAGCTAGATGATGATGAAATAACCACATTCTTTTCTGAGATTGGTTATGAAGGTGGATATAAAGCTAAACAAATTGTTAAAGGATTAGTTGATCTGCCTTGGAGATTCCTAATCCACATGGTTCAGCATTGCCTGTCCAAGAGAAAAACAGGATTGAATGATATTCCCATCACCACTTCCTCAGCAATCTATGCTCTCTGCACAAACAAGCCATTCAATATGTCTGCCTATGTCTTTAATGGCCTGACTTCAAATATACAAGAGGGGAGAAGATACAAGTTCCTGATGTATCCAAGATTCATTCAGTGCTTGATAAATGAATCATATCCAGATATTGCTACTGAGGGACCAGTGCTTGATATTCCTTATTATGATGCAATATCATACAAGTACATTAAGAAGAGGGATCCAAGAAACTTTTACAGTGGAGCTCACTCACCCACTCTTCCATGGATGATTCAACATATAAATAAAGAAGATCAAGGACAAGAACAAGCCGCTGATGAGCAAGCTGCAAAACCAACACCACCACCATCACCAGAATCATTACCACAACCAACACCACAACCATCGCCACAACCAACACCACAACCATCACCACAACCAACACCACAACCATCACCACAACCAACACCACAACCAATATCATCACCTCATCAATCACCATTATTACCATCTCATCACTCACCAATATCACCACACCAACCACTGCCCACCCATGATTACCCTACTAAATTTGGAGACTCAACTAGCACTTCTAAAGCATCCAAATCATCTTCAGATGAGGAGGATCAACATGCTCAAATGCTTGTAAAGAAAGCAACTTCTGATACTGCTCCCTTAGAGAGCTTTGCTAAATCCAATGTAAACAGGCCTTATGAAAAGGATGAATTGATATCTGAGCTCCTACAAAAGGTGGAAAGAATGGAAAGAATACTAAGTAGAAAAGCTAGAATCATTGATGACAAGATTCTAGAGCTTGATGAAAAGGAGAATGAATTAAAAGAACTAAAAGAAAAATATGAAGCTGAAAAGAAAGAGAAAGAGAAAGAGATTGACTACTTGAAAGCTTCCCTAAACCATTCTAGAGAAGAAGTGAGTGGCCATGTTGACACTCTTGCCATTCAAACCATAGCTATGGAAGAGCAAGAGAACATTATTAAAGAACATGCTGAAATAATCTCCAATCTCCAAAATGAAATTAAAAGACAAAACAAAAGGATCTCTGAACTTAAGTTGTTAATTGAGATTCAAAGCAGTGTTGTGGCTGATGAGAGTAAAAATGAACAAGAAAAAGTTATTGATGATGAGAACTAGTCTATCTCAGAAAATGATAAACAAAGAGAAGATGCAAGCCAAACAAAGAATGAGGAACAAAGCTTAGAGATTGTGATTTACTCTGGGAAATCAGATGCTACTCATACTGAGAAAGCAGAATTTGAAGAACTTATCAATGCTCTAGACAGCTTTACCTCTGAAGAATTCAGTGTAGATGATGACTTTTGGGAGTTTGTGAATAATCAAAGAACTGACACTGAACCTATTGTAATCATCCCTCAATCTCTAGTTCCCTTGGAGAAAGAGTATGCAGATTGTCCCTGCTGTGTCACTGTTTGAATAACAAAAAGAAAAGATAAGAGAATTTTGTGAAAAAGAAAAGGAAAAGAATGAAAAAGAAACAGAAAAGGAGGAAATAGAAATTGATGATCAAGAACAAACCGAGGCTGAAAAATTGCCTGAAGTGATGGAAAAGGCTGAATATTCAGGTCCATAACTTCAAACTTACTCAAGAAAAAGGAAATATCTAGCTAAAAAGGCTAAGGGAAAAAGTCCAATGATTGAAGAAGAGAGTGTTAAGAAAAACAAGAAAGATGATACAAGAAGTTTGGCAGCTATAGCTAAATTTCTTGAAGAACATGAGCAGGTTGAAGCTCAATTAAAGAAACAAACTATTACTATTAATCTAGAAGAAGGAGAGATAGTTGGAGGTTATGATGCTAAAAAGGATGTTCATATGCACAGTCCTATGAAAAAAGAAAAACCAGTAGAGGAAATGGTGTTAAAGGCTCAAACTGATGATCTGATGATAAAAGCAATGTTTTTGATCAATCACGGGTATGATCCAAATAAAGTCTTTGGCATGACATATGAAGGAATGAAGGAAGAAGAAGAAAAGGTGAATAAACTGCTGGATCTAAACTTTGAAACTAAATATGAAAAATCATTCACAAGAAAGGATCTTGTGCCAAAATTGTCTCCTATGAATAAATCAACCACAACTGAGTATGAAAGATCATTTTCAATAAAGGTTCTCTGCCTAAACTATCATTCATGAAGAAATCATCCCCATCTCCTGAACCACTATTTCCTGATCCTTATAGCATGTTAGATAAAGAAATGAAGGATTATGTTTCAAGCCAAGGATTCACAAGAAGGAAGATTGGGAATATGAAAACAAACTCATTAAGGGTTACAACTCTCCAAATGATTAATGAAAAGAAAGAAAGACTCAAGCGGTTAGAAGAAGAAATCCTAAACAAGAAGCCAAGATCTAGAGTATTTGCTCAAGTCATGCTGCTAAACCAGAAAGATCAAGAATTGTTGGCTCCTATACTTCATAAGTACCCTGAATGGTTTGCAGAACCCTCTCAGTTAAAACTACAAGAAGGATTAACTCAGTTAATCAGAGGGGTGTCTACTCCTAAATGCAAAGTTGATTAGAAAATAATTTCATGGAAGTATGATAGCATATGGAATATGTTTATGGTGAAAAGGATCTCTGGGTTGGTCCAATTATTTACAGAATACTCAGCTCTTGTAAATGCCCAGGAGATTCATGACTTAAATGAACTAGCTTAACTGGAACTGATCAATCACTTAGCTATGTTCAGGGAATATGAATTTGAAAACATACTTAAAATGTTTAGAAGAACTGACAATTTCAATTCATGGAAATTTTGTTTCCTGAGTTGAAGGTGAAACCAACAGAACCATTAAAGAGAAAACTGGTGTCTGGTACTCATTCCTCTACACCCATCTCAAATGTGTACTATGATGAAAAAACATATGAGATGGTGACTGAAAGAAAGTGGGGAGGAAAGGAGGGTGCTGAAATAAGACTATTTAGTGGATATGAAGTAAGATTGCTTGATGAATCCTACATTCACTATATGTATACCAGACACTTCAGGGAGATAAACAATAAACTGGGTGAATAAGATATGCACTTCTTCCTAAAGGGCATCAAGTTGCTAAAATTGGCTTATGATCGTATTAGTGCCAAAAGAGACAAAAGAAAGAAAAAGAAGACACCATTGCAACTTGGGAACATTGTCAAACTTGAGGTATGTGTCGGTGGAAGTTTGCTGATTCACAGAGATGGTCTCTCTACTATTTCTATTTGGGAACCTATTTCACTGAAGAAGTTACCAATAGAAGCCATCAACAATATGAGCAAAATGAAGATACATGTGCTGAGTAGGGACAGAATGTCAGAAGCAACAGATTTTGTCAACATGATTAAAGCCATTATGGATCCAACTAAAGTTGCATTGCTTCTACCTCCACAAGACCCAACAGAATCCTCACAACATCAATCACCTCCTAAAAATACATGCCAATTCAATAGGTGATTTGAAGATTGCTTTGATGGAATCCTATAAGTCCAAGAAGAAATGCGGATGAAGATCCTACTAAATAAAGACAAGTATTGTCTTCTGCATTTGTCAATGCGGAAGACATAAACAAATACAAACATGTTTTTGTTTTTCCACATTGACAAATGCGGAAGACCAAGTATTAATATGGACAAGCCTTTACTCATTTGCATTTGACAAATGCGGATGACCGAATAAATGTGCAGAAGTATTTGTTCATTTGCATTAACCAATGCTGATGACCAACATACTAATGCGGATGAGCAAGTGAAGAAATGCTGATCAAGTCAACTCATCTGCATTTGCCAAATGCGGATGAACAAGCAAAGATGCTCACTAGGGTTGAGTAAGATTGATATTCTTACTGAGAATCGAATATGATAATCAAGTCAATTATTGAGTGGCAGAAACAAACAATCAAAGGACATTCAATGCAATATAATACTCATAAATGCTTTTGTATTTGTATATATCAAAGTTGATTTACAGAGAATAATTACAACAAACATTCTCTATCTATCAGCCGTCACCTCAGTACGAGGTTATCTATTCTATTCATAGGCAGACAAGATGTCTTTACAAAATGACTAAACTACCCCTAAACTATTACATCAGAAAGTAGTCTAAGTCATTATCCACATCTCTACTCGTTCATCCGCATTGACAAATGCGGATGAGATAATCTTGATCAGTATTTCTTCACTTGATCATCCACATTAGTATGTTGGTCATCCGCATTGGTTAATGCGGATGAACAATTACTTATGCGCATTTTGTAGGTCATCCGCATTTGTCAATGCAGATGAGCAAAGTCTTGTCTGCATCTTCTTTTGTTCTTCCGCATTAGTCAATGCAGAAGAGTAACTTCTTCAGCATTAGTATTATTTCTTCCTCATTAGTCAATGCGGAAGAGTAATACACTTGTCCGCATCAATGTTATGTTGTTCTTTTCCTTTGCAGATTTTCATTTGCATTTCTTCTTGGACTTGTGGGATCCCAGCTGAGCAATCATCAATTCACCCATTGAGTTGGCATGTATGATCCTTTCAGGGTGCAACAATACTCCTCCTAAGGATTATACAGCCTAGTTTTCCTCAATGTTTGGGAGGTGATTGATGTTGTGATGATTCAACTGGGTCTTTTGATGATACAAAAGGTGTTACTTGTCTTGGATCCAAAATTGATTTGATCATGTTGACAAAATCTTGAGCCTCTGACGTTTTGTCTTTTCTAAGTGCATGAATCTTCATTCTGCTCATATCATGGATTGCTTCAAGTGGTAGATTCTTCAAAGAAATAGGTTCCCAAAGAGAAACTATTGAAAGTCCATCTCTGTGAATCAATAGGGAACCATCTACATCAACTTCAAGCTTGACAATGTTGCCCAATTGGAGAGGTGTCTTCTTCTTCTTTCTTTTCTCTCTTTTTGCACATATCTGATCATAAGCCATCTTCAGTAGTTTGATACACTTCAGAAAGAAATGTAGATCTTCTTCACCCAATTTGTTTGATATCTCTCTGAAGTGTCTTGTATAGATGTATTGAATATATGATTGATCCATTAATCTCACTTGATAACCACTAAGTAATCTCATCTCAACACCTTCTTTGCCTCCTCATTTCCTCTCAATCATTAACTCATATGTCTTCTCATCATAAAACACATTTGAAATTGGAATTGAGGAATGTGTACCAGCTACAATTTTTCTTTTCAAGGCTTCAATAGGTTTGACTCTAAGTTCAGGGAATACCACTTCTTCAGCTGGTTTTGTTTGTTTCTTTTCCAGAGGATTCTTGAATGTTTTTTCTTTCATCATGCATGTAGCTTTCAGAGTGTTGTGAAGTTGTTTGTTCTCTTGAACATTTTGAGTATTCCTTCAAATTCATAGCCTCTAAATGTGGCATTGTGGTTGATCAACTCCAGATTGGCCAGTTCTTTCAAGTCATGAATCTCAAGTGCATTTACCAGAGCAGAGTAATCTGTAAAGAATGGCATAAGCCAGAGATCCTTTTAAACATAAACATGTTCCATGCACTATCATACTTCCAGGAAATAATTTTTTGATCTGTTTTGCCTTTTGGAGTAGATATTCCTTTGATCATCTCAGCAGTGGTCAACCCATCCTGAAGCTTCAGTTGAGAGGGTTCAGCAAACCACACTAGATATCTATGAATGACAGGTGCAAGATAATCTTGATCTTTGTGAGTAAGACTCATGTCATGTGCAGACACTCTTGAACTTGGCTTCTTGTTAAGCACCTCTTCTTCTAACTACTTTAGCTTTTCTTTCTTCTCACTTATCATCTTTTGAGTAGCAGCTCTTAGAGAATTTGTCTTCATGTTTGCCAACTTTCTTTTGGTGAATCCTTGATTTGTGAGGTAATCCTTCATTTCCTTATCAGTCATACTATAAGGATCAGGAAATAGTGGCTCATGAATTGGAGATAATCTCTTCATTGATGACAGCTTGGGTAGAGGAGTCTGTCTTGGCAATGGTTTGTCATACCCAGATGTTTTCTTCACAAAAGAACCTTTAAGCACTGGAGTATCTTTGAAGAATACCTTTTCATACTCTGTGTCAATTGATGGATCAAGCAACCTTTTTACTTTCTCTTCCTCCTCCTTCATTCCTTCATAAGTCATTCCAAAAACTTCATCAGGATCATACCCTTGATTGATCAGGAACATGGCTTTGATCATTAAATCATCAATTTGTGCTTTAGACACCATCTCTTCCACTGCTTGTTCCTTTTGTATAGGACTGTCCATAGGAACATCCTTTTCACCATCATACCCACCAGCTATTTCTCCTTCTTCTAGTTCAATAAAATCAGATTATTGCTATAACTGAGCTTCAGCCTGCTTATGTTCTTCTAAAAATTCAGCAATGGCAGCAAGGCTTCTTGGATCATCTTTCTGTTTCTTGACATTTTCCTCTTTAATCATAGGTCTTTTGCCTTTAGCTTTTTCAACAAAGTATTTTCACTTTCTAGAATAAGTTTGAAGTTTAGGACTTGAAGCTTCACCCTTTTCTATCACTTCAGGGATTTTCTTGGGTGTTGTTTGTACTTGTTCATCCATATTCATTTCTTGCTTTTCTTTTTCTGATTCTTTTTCTTTTTCTCTTTCTTGTTCAACCATTTCTCTTATCCTTTCTTTTTGCTCTTCAGTTAGAGACACTGCAGGAACAATCTGCATGTTTAGCTCTTTCTCCAAAGGTACTAGAGATTTTGGAATGAATACAATGGGATCTGAATCAGCCTTTCTCCAAAGGAACAATCTGAATCAGCCTTTTGGTTGCTTACAAACCCCCAGAAATCACTATCAACACCGAATTCTTCAAAAGTGAAGTTGTCTAGTGTGCTGAGAAGTTCCTCAAACTCAGCTTTTTCAGCGTGATCAGCAAAGGTTTTTCCAGAATAATTCACCATTTCTAGACTATGTTCCTCATGCTCTGTCTGACTTGTATCACCCTCTTGTTCTTCATTTTCATCAACAGACTTGTTGTCATCAATATCAACCTTTTCTTGTTCTTCTTTCTCATCATCATCATCCACTTCATTTCTTTGAATCTTAATGATCATCTCAAGCTCAGATATCCTTTTATTCTTGCTATCAATTTCTTTTTCAAGTTTTGAGATTATATCATCTTGTTCTTCTATGATTTTTTCTTGTTCCTCCATTGCTATTGTTTGAATTTCAAGTGTGTCAATATGTCCACTGACTTCTTCTCTTGAATGTTTAAGTGCAGCATTCAAAGTTTCAACTTCCTTTTCTTTCTCCTTCATTACAGCTTTGTGTTTTTCTTTAAAATTGAGTATGCTTTGAGGTCAAACTTGATTTTCTTATAGTCTTCTTCATCAAGGGTTATGTCTTAAATAGGTATTCTAGCTGTCTTGTAGATTGCAGCTTGATCTGCTGATAGAGTAATAGGGATATGTGGACCCTTGCATATTGAAATCCAGAAATCAGGATCAACACCTGTGATATAATTTCTAAACCTTATTCTCCACTGTTTATACTCAGATTTGTGTTTAAGCATAGGAGCTTTAGGTGTATGACCTAGTTTTGAGTAACTGTTAGAATCCATTTTTACTTGTGTAAATATAGATTTAATTGATTTTAAGATTGATTGTGATTGATAAGTTCAACTTGTGACATTAGTTCTTTTGAGGTTAAGAATAAGGTCTGTAGTGATTTTCTTGCTTTTTGACAGAAGTATTATTGTTGTTTACTAAGTAGAGATGATGAAATCCACTACTAGCAACTTGATTATCAGATCAATTGAGTTCTATTCAGTCTATACGCAGATCTAAAACAGAACCGAGAGCCAAAGCTCTGATACCAATTGACTGGGGTTGAGTAAGATTGATATTCTTACTGAGAATCGAATATGATAATCAAGTCAATGATTGAGTGGCGGAAACAAACAATCAAAGAACATTCAATGCAATATAATACTCATAAATGCTTTTGTATTTGTATATATCAAAGTTGATTTACAGAGAATAATTACTGTAGGATTCTTTATGCCCAAGACACATAGAATATTGATGCGGTTAGTACGTTATGATCCAAGTCGGGTTATACCCAATAACAAGCATAGCAAACA
>BJCM01161595.1:0-23187 GCA_018326385.1 Flaveria bidentis
GAATAGACTGAGTGAGCAAAGCGTAGACTTTCTTCTCAACGTTGTGTTTTACCTTCTGAGCATCCGACATGCCACTAAGTGTAAGTTTGACTCCGTCAGCACCTACAGGCATGCTATACCCCGACTCTATTGCCTCCCACAAATTTGTATCTACTCCATTTAAGTAGATTTCGAAACGTTGCTTCCATTATGGATAGTCACCTAACGTGATAAGCTTCGGGGGTTTATTGTGAATTCCCACTTCATTCTCCAACAGTAGTAGATTCTGAATACGGGTATCTCTACTTGTTGTGTATGCTGAAAACTGGTCCTCCATTTCACTTAACTTTACTTGTTTAACAAACTACTGATGTATGCGAATGAAGGTATGCGATTGGGCTTATTCTGGCGATTGAACAAATGCGGATGGTTCAATCGTGCGACTGAACAAATGCGGATGAGTCAGTCGTCCGAATGAACTAATGCGGTTGAACTGTCCGAATAAAGTTCTCATTCGTACGAATGAAGGTACGAATGGGTCCAATCGTGCGGTTGGAGTATGCGAATGAACTCAGTCGTGCGATTGAGCCAATCGTGCGACTGAACTTGCTGAAGTTTGATAATTCGTAGGTTAAACGTGTTTTGGACGTAAAAACTCAAATTTTAGCAAACCCTAATCGCCGCATGCTGGAAAAACTAAACTTGAAGGTCAGGAAACGTCTAAGACTTCGTTAGACACAATGGCACCTGAATGGCACCTGAAGAGCCCGAATCCATCACTAAGAAGGCGGTGATAAGAGCGCTAATCTGAGGGACTCAGTGAAGGAGGCGGTAGTTGAGGAGGTCCATCAGGTCATGCAGACTATTCTGCCGTCTGTGGTGACCAAAGTGTTTAAAGCCATGACGGAGGATGAGAAGAAGGAAAAAAAAGAAGACCTCTGAGAGGGGGAATGATGAGAGAGGTGAAAAGGAGCAACCGAAGAGTGAGATGGTTGTCTTGAGTGATGAGGAGGAGGAAGAAGCTATGCAAGAAACAACACAAGGCTGAAACTATGGAGCCTTTCAAAGGTGTAAACCCCCAAATTTTGATGGCAATGGTAACACTGATACTGCTCACCAATAGGTGAGAGAAATGGAGGTTTTGCTAGAGATCATCGAATGTAGGGAGGATTAAAAGGGAAATTGGCTACCCACTTATTTGTGGACTCGACTTTATGTTGGTGCGACAATATAGTCCAGGCCGAGGGTAGCACGACAATTGGAAGGGTGAGGTAGAGTGAACTGAAGAAGCTGGTGATCAAGGAGATTTGTCCTCACAGGGAACTCAATAAGATCAAGAGAGAGTTCCTACAGTTGGACGCGTGCAAGGCCCCGTTCCCAGGACGCTTATAATTGGGTAACATCGCACATAAAACATATAATTTTACATTTACAATTTCTAAAACATTGCATTAGAATAAATTTGAACCATTTCATATAATCATAATTGCTTTTGCAAAATAATACATTGTAGTTAACTATTACAAAATATCATAAATTTTATTACATCACAAAAACATTATTATAACATGAAATGGACGCCATCCAAAATAATCCAAGTAGCTATCACATGTCATACTCAGCAACAATTACCTGCCAACTGGAAACACATAAAAGTCAACGTTGCTGAGTGAGTTCTAGTTTTATAAAATATAATACTTTTCTTTCTTTTATAACCGTTCTTTACTTTCATTCGGGATCATACATCATGGATACACATAGATAACAATTTATTATTATCTTTCATCATCGTTTGTTAACTTTCATTCGTTCACCATCGTACATCATTGTTACCATTCGTTATCTTTCTTACCGTACTGTATGTACATTCATTAACTTCCGTTATCTTTCTTACCGTACTGTAGATACATTCATTAACTTCCAATGACATGTACTGTACCCCGAACATTATGCACAAAGCTAACCCTTGGGCCTAGGGCAAGTACACTCATCATTATCCTTCATCTTTCATTCCGGACCAATGCCATATGTTATACCCCAAACATTGTGCACAAAGCTGGTTCCTGAGCCTGAGGTCTATCATAGACCCCGAACATTATACACGAAGCTGAATCCAGTACCTAGGGCAAACGGCAAAGGTCCCGTACATATGGTCTCTCACAAATATTAGACCCCATTGTGCATCCTTTCGGGATAGCTAACCCACACACAGTTGAGCTAACACCCTTCATTGGGTGTGAACCTCCATACATTGCTTGAAAGACTTTTCATTTCTTTCATTCATTCATTAATGCATGCATTCGTTTATTCTTTACGTTGCTCATTTCATTATCTTCCGCTTTCCATAACATACTACTTTACGTTTATTGATATTAATCATACCACGCAAAGCCACAGATAATAAACATACCTAACAACAAACATAACATACCATACATAGCATCATCCATCAAATCACATAACATATGACATCATTAAGTCAACTTACATTACACCTGGGAACTTCCCAAGTCAAAGCCTACACAATACATTTTCCTCAAAATTCAGAAAAATATTCTAAGCCTTAGGCGCATGGGCATAGACTATGCAGGCGCATGGCCTTATGGGTGCATGGGAACACTTAGACGAATTGAAAAAGTTCTAGGCGTATGGGCACTATTGGGGCGCATCACCCAACACTTAGTCATTTTAGGAAATTCTAGGCGCATAAGCACTATGCAGGCGCATGAGTTCTTAGGCGCATGGACACTTAGCCAAATTTCAGCCTATTCTAGGCGCATGGATACTATTCAGGTGCATAGGTTTTGGGTGCATGGGACTATACTTAGGAAATTTGACCGTTGGATGCATGGGCACTATTGCAGGCGCAACTCAAACTAATAACATCATAATCAGTCCCAACATCACCAATTCATCATGTTCTAAGCCTAGTTCTAGCATTCTTAGCAACAAAACATGAACATGGCAACATCATAACATCAAGAACACCCAAATCAAAACCCAGCCACATTCACACATACACATTCATACGGGTACAAAACCCACTTTAATAAAAACATTCACACATGCATTTCCAACACCAAAATCAGTTAAAACATATAAAAAGGAGGTTCTAGAACTCACCTTTGACAACCTTCGAGCATGGCTTCTTCAAACCCGATTGCAAATTAAGTCCAACTGCCTAGAAACCCACCAAACACACACACCCAAACACAAAATCACAAACATAAGCATAACACCGAGGTATAGGCAGGTCAAGAACATCTTAAAACCAAGAATTTGTACCTTGAATTCAAATTCTTTTTCTTCCTTCTTCACAACCCGAAAATTCAGCTCTTCTCCTTTCTCTCTCTAGCAAATCTGGTTAAAAGAAGTGTGTCGGGAAGTGTGGGTGGCCATGCCCACTTTATGCACCAACTTTTATACTTTTTGTCCTTTTAACACATTTAGCCCCTTCACTTGGGCTGAATTGTGTTTCCCCCTTTTTCTAGCCTTTTATTCTTTGTTTCTCATCTTTAAACATATCCGGGTGTTACAAGTCCACCCCCTTATATAGGTTTCATCTCCGAAACATGTTATTCCTCAAGAAAATGTGGGTAATGATGCCTTATCTCTTCTTCAGTCTCCCACATAGACTCAGATCCCTTCCTATGCTTCCATTGTACACGCACTAGGGGAACCACTTTATTTGTTAACCGTTTCTCCACATAATTGAGCCTTTCATCAACTTCAATATCCTCTAGTGGTACAACCATATCCTCGTTAGATAAGCACATCCGTTGATGAGATACATGGAATGTCGGGTGAAATCCACTTAACTCATAAGGTAACTCCAACCTATAGGCCACCTCTCCTACTCGAGAAATGATTCGGAAAGGCCCTATGTATCTCAGGCTCAACTTGCCCCGCTTCCTGAACTTAATGATACCTTTCCAAGGTGAGACTTTCAACATAACCCTATCACCCACCTGGAACTCAACCGGTCTATGTCTATTATCGGCATACGACTTCTGCCTATCTTTAGATGCCTTCATAAAGGCTTTGATCTTTTCAAGCTTCTCAGTCATAGCCTCAATCACCTTAATACTTCCCAACTCTTTCTGTCTAATATCACCCCAACAAATGGGTGTTCTATATCTCCTACCATATAGCATCTCATAAGGAGGCATACCAATGTTGGCATGATAACTATTGTTATATGAGAACTCATCTAACGGTAAGTGGTCATCCCAACTTCCTCCAAAATCAATGATGCATGCATGAAGCATATCCTCAAGTGTCTGAATGGTTCTCTCTGACTGACCATCTGTCTGGGGATGATAAGTCGTGTTGATGTGTAACCTCGTCCCCATAACATTATTGAATCTCTTCCAAAAATTAGATGTAAACCGAGTGTCACGATCAGACATAATAGACACCGGTACACCATGACAAGCTACAATCTCCTTGATTAATAGATCCGTGAGTCTCTTAGAGTAATACGTCTCTCGGATCGGTAGGAAGTGAACACTCTTTGTTAAACGATCAATTATCACCCATATGGCAGCATACCCTTTCGCAGTACGTGATAACTTCGTGATAATGTCCATGGTGATATGCTCCCACTTCCATTCCGGTATATCCAACGGTTGGATCTTCCTGTATGGTTTCTCATGTTCGGGCTTCACTTGCAAGCAAGTAAGGCACTTACTCACATACCTTGCTACATCGTGCTTCATACCCTGTCACCAATAATCTTTCTTCATATCTTGATACATCTTTGTAGCACCAGGACGAATGGAGTATCGAGTCTTGTGAGCTTCATCCATTATCTTTCCACTTAAATCCCCATAACGAGAGATGCACGTCCATTCGAATCGAGTTCTAACACTGAGTGTGTTTTCACCCAATTCCACAACCATACCTCTCATCCTTTTAAAGTTAAGACGATCTTCCTTCAACGCCTTGCCTCGAAACTCCCTGACCTGCTTTATCACTTCATAGGTCATAATCAATTGATAAGCCTTCACCCGAATTGGCTTGGGTCTCTCCTTTCGGCTAAAGGCATCCACCACCATATTGGCCTTGCCTGGATGGTAATGGATCTCGCAATCATAATCCTTTATGAGCTCCAACCATCACCTTTGCCTCATATTCAAATCTTTTTGCTCGAAGAAGTACTTCAAGCTCTTGTGGTCTGTGAAGATTGTGCATTTCGTCCCGTATTGGTAGTGCCTCCAAATCTTTAGTGCAAAGACCATAGCTGCTTGCTCCAACTCATGAGTAGGATAATTAACCTCGTGAACTTTCAATTGTCGGGACGCATATACTATAACCTTTCCCCTCTGCATCAACACACAACCCAACCCCGAGTAAGAAGCATCTGAGTAGACCACCAAATCTTCACTTCCTTCGGGCAACGATAAAATAGGAGCTTCAGTCAACCTTTCCTTCAACTCCTCAAAATCCTTCTCTTGATTTTGATCCTATATAAACTTTATATCCTTACGGGCTAACTTAGTTAATGGAGAAGCTATCTTAGAGAAGTCTTGATTGAATCTCTTATAATATCCCGCCAAACCCAAGAAACTATGGATCTTGGATGGTGTCTTTGGAGTCTTCCATTGAATAACCGCTTCCACCTTTGCCGGGTATACCATTATCCCCTCGGGATTCACTACATGACCCAAAACCTGAACCTCGTGTAGCCAAAATGCGCACTTGGAGAACTTGGCATACAACTTCTCCTTTCTCAACGTCTCCAACACCTCTCGAATATGACCGGCATATCATTAATAAACACAATCACTTATTTATCCAGCATCGGCCAATACACTCTATTCATCAAGTCCATGAAAGCAATTGGCACATTGGTTAAACCAAAGGACATAACAAGAAACTCGTAGTGTTCATAACGCGTACGAAAAGTTGTTTTATTAATATCTTGCTCCACCTTTAACTGAGGGTAACCAGATCAAAGGTCTATCCTCGAGAACCATTGGCACCTTGGAGCTGATCTGATAGAAGGTTGTGACATTGAATTAGAAGGTCATAGGTTTCCTGCTAGATTGTACGTGATAACCTTAGACGGGCTTGATGTAGTCTTAGGGATGGATTGGCTAGCAGCCTACGAAGCAAGTATTATGCGTCACAAGAAGATGATTCGACTGACAGCGCCTAACGGGAGTTCGGTGACGATCTATAATGATGGAGTTACTACGGTTCTGAAGGTGATTTCGATATCGGTAGTGGGGAATATGTTTGGCTATTTGGAAGATGTTGATCACCAGCTTCTTTAGTTCACTCTACCTCATCCTTCCAATTGTCGTGCTACCCTCAGCCTGGACTATATTGTCCCACTAACATAATGTCGAGTCCACAAATAAGTGGGTAGCAAACTTCCCTTTTGATCCTCCCTACATTTGATGATCTCTAGCACAACCTCCATTTCTCTCACCCATTGGTGAGAAGTAGGAGTGTTACCATTGCCATCAAAAGTTGGGGGTTTACACCTTTGAAAGGCCCCATAGTTTCAGTCCCGTATTGTTTCTTGAACAGCTTCTTTCTCCTCCTCTTCACTCGAGACAACCGTCTCACTCTTCGGTTGCTCCTTTCTCCTCTCTCATCATTCCCCCTCTCAGAGGTCTTATTTTTTTCCTTCTTCTCATCCTCCCTCATGGCTCTAAACACTTTGGTCACCACAGACGGCAGAATAGTCTGCATGACCTGATGGACCTCCTCAACTACCGCCTCATTCACCGAGTCCCTCAGATTAGCACTCTTATCAACGGTTTGAGTGATGCAGAAATGTTGTGATTTTGTCGAAATTACTGGTTTTGAGTGGCTATTTGGAAGATGAATATGTGTGCTTAGGGTAGATGAAGTTTGAGAGAGATTTTTTAAGAAGGTGACAATAAAGGAATGATTTGAAGTAGAAGGAGAAATGTAAATTTTAAAGTTATCAAAAAATATAGAATATTATAAATTTAAATATGTTATTGTTGTAAAACTATAAATCCTACGGTTATATGGTAATGAACAATATTTTAGGTGAAAGTAAGGTGGCACTACTTGTCAGAAGATGGAAGTGGGCCCTTCCGGATCTTTGCAATCTTATGTGCTGATATGTACTTATCTGCCAAAAATCAAGACTTGGTAGATACACATGATGTTATTAAGAAAAAAATGTTTTTCACTAAGTAAAATTTCACTACAGTTTGAAATTGATTAAACTATTCAAAAATCATCCTTCTAATAGCATATATGAGATATTTTAATGGGTTTTCATCATACGATTTTGTAAATGGATCTGCATATTATTCATTTTTATGAACTTTGACTAGTTTAATAATCTATTTCTTTTCACACTTAAGAATGAAATGATACCGCATATCAATGTGTTTTGTTTTTGAGCGCTAGAGAGGATTGTTAGTGATGGCCTGATATCAATGTGGATGAGGGTGTTAAAAAAGTTACTCCATAATCTCCGAGTTAAGTTTATATCCACAACACTTGAGCATAGAAACTAGAGGCTAAAATGCATTCTTCTTTAGAAGTTAATGTAGATAGATAGGTTTTTGCTTTTTGAATTACCATGACACCAACCTTTCCCCTTGAAATTAACTGCCTCCTAAGGTAGATTTCTTGTTGATATTGAATCCTTCATAGTCACTATCAATGTATCCATAGTGATTGAAGTTAGCATTCTTAGAATACCATAATCCTAACTTATGTTCCTTTTTTAGTTACTTTCAAATTTTATTGGGAGTAATCATATGTGACATGTTTGGAGCTGCTTGAAATCTTGAACGCAGACACATGGAAAACATAATATATTGTTTACTCACTATGAGATACATAAGAGATCCTATGATGGCTCGATTTAAAGAACATGTCCTTGTCATTGGTGTCTTAGATCAGGAGTTAAAGAACATGTCCTTGTCATTGGTGTCTTAGAAACTTTAGCATTAGTGGCTTGAAATCTCAGTAAGATGTCCAACATGGCCATGAAGAAAATATGTTCTCCTATTGAACTCATTTTAAATTTTAACTTTATTACTTGTTCAAAGTCTTTACATAGTCTCTCATTTTTAGACCCATATATAATATCATCCACATATACTTGCACCAATATGATATGCTTTCCAACTTTCTTTATGAATAGTCTTGTCTATAGAACCACTGATATATCCATTTTCTTGGAGCCTAATGAAGTCCATATAGAGTTTTATCAAGTTTGCACACATAATCATGAAACTTTGGACCTTTAAAACTAGGCAGCTAAGACACATAGACTTCTTCATCTATTTTTCCATAAAGAGATGCACATTTCACATCCATTGAAAATCTTTAAAGTTTGTTAAGGCAACATAAGCAATAGATTTTCTTATTGCCTCAATCTTGCTAATGGAGGAAAAACTTTATCATAGTTAATCCCTTCTTCTTATGTGTACCTTGGTACCATAAGTTTTGCCTTGTTTTTATTGCAATTACCATATTATCCTTATTGTTCCTAAACACCCATTTGGTTTCAATAATAATCTTTCATTTCAAAAAGTGCACATAGTTTTCATATATTCCATCTCTCAGACTAGAGAAGTTCTTCTTGTGTGTCTTCTACCCAACTATTTTCTCTTAAAGCTTCAACCATTTTTTGGTTCTAATTAAGAAAAGAAGAATAAGAATAGAAAAAATATTTTCCTCATGTGCTCTACTTCTTGTGGTGACACCAACATCAACATTACCAATAAGATTCTCAGTTGAATGTTTTTTTATAAATTCAAAGACATAGGGTCACTTGGTGCAAGGCCTCGTCCCCGGGACGCTTAAAGCTGATACATTATTGCACAAAAAACATATAAATTACATTTAATCATTCATAAAACATTGCAGCGAAAACATAAAAAAAGCTTTTCATAACATTACAAATGCTTTTGCAAGTTAATACAAGCATTCATTTCAAAAAATCATTTGTTCGCATTACAATGCAAAACATTAACAAAAGAATGCCATCCAAATGCCGAGTAGCCGCCTCGTGCCATCCTCAGCAATCATTACCTGCCAACTGAAAACACATAAAAGTCAGCGTTGCTGAGTGAGTTCTAGTTTATAAAATAATACATACTTTTCTTTCGTTAAAACCGTTCATTACTTTCATGCGATCATACATCATACGTACACATAGGTAATATCATTATTATCTTCTTCATCCGTTCATTCATCTTTACATCTTTTCTTGCGCATCTGACATCTTCCGTACCAAAACCATATGCTACACCCCGAACTATTTGGCTACTGGGCCGAAGTCTATAAATAGACAGCTAAACATGGTGCCGCAGTACCAGGGGTAAGCGGTAGAGGTTCTATATAAATGGTCGATCACAAAGAACGACCCCGATGTGCATCCTCCCGGGGTAGCGAACCCGCACACCGTTGGGCTAACACCTTTTAATGGCGTGTCCCGATATCCAATGCTTGCAAGACTTTCATTACTTTCATCATTCATTAATGCATGCATTCTTACTTCATGTTCCTCTTTCATTATCTTTCACTTTACGTTATATAATACTTCATTCATTCATTAACATGACACGTAAAGCCGCAGGAAAGATAAACATACATCATAATAAGGAACATAACATACACAGTCATCAGCATCATACAGGGCAACATCATACATACACATAGATAATATCATGCAACATCATCATCATGCCCAACATGCTCTCTAAGGCCTCAATCATCATCTTACATGAACTTATGCGAACTTTTACGTCAAAACTTACATCTACACTTTCTCCCGAAAAGCAGAAGTTAAACTACACTTCTCCTCTGGTGCAATAGCCCTATTTGGGCATATGGACACCCTTAAGTCGCATGGCCTCCATGCGACTGAACATCATGTGAATGAATCAATGCGGATGAATACTCATGCGAATGAACACCCAATCATGCGAATGGACCTCATGCGAATAGAACTAATGCGGATGGAATTCATGCGAATGGAACTAATGCGGATGAGCACTTATGCGAGTAGACCGTCAGTCGCATGGCCTCTATACGACTGGCCCCAATCGTGCGAATAGACTCTCAATCGTGCGAATGAACCTCAATCGCACCCGATTCGACCGTATGGCCTCATTCGGTCGCCTAGCCCTAGCTGATGTAGAATGCAGTTCATCCCGAACCCAATCTGCCATTTTCGACCTCCAAGCTCATCTAAACCCATTCTAAGCCCAAGTCAACTATCCTAAATCTTATGGATGCATACCACAACACCATTCAAGCACATACAAGCTCACAAACAAGGCTCAAACGAATCATACACACACATACACATACACAAACGGGTCAAACATGCACACACTCAAAAACCCGATTTTCAGATGTTTAACAGCCCCAAATCGTTAAAAAATGTGTAAAGGAGGGGTCCTAGAACTCACACAATCGAACACAACGAGAAGAGCTTCGATTTGACTCGCTTCTCAACGATTTGGGATCACTTGAACCAACCCGAACCAACTTTTCTTCCTCTTTTCTTCCTTTCTCTCTTCTCCTCTCTAGTTTTGCTGAAATATGAGTTTGGGGAGAGGGTAAGGGCTGCCCTCTCCATTTATATACCCCCACTCACCCGTCTTTCTTTCGTTGGCGAGTTTGGTCCCTCGACTTTGGACTTTATTTCATTTCTTCTTTCGTCAACATCAAAATAAATAAATAACCAGGTGTTACAAGTCCACCCCCGTTAAATAGGTTTCGTCCCCGAAACCTGTTATTCCTTGAACAAACATGGATAATGCTGTCTCATTTCTTCCTCAGTCTCCCACGTTGACTCGGATCCCTTCCTTTGCTTCTACTGTACACGCACAAGAGGAACCACTTTATTTCTCAGTCTTTTCTCTTTTTGATCTATGATTGCCACTGGTTGCTCCACATAATTGAGCCGTTCATCTACTTCGATATCTTCTAGTGGAACAATCATATCTTCATCTGCCAAGCACTTCCTTAGATGAGATACGTGGAATGTTGGGTGAATTCAACTTAACTCCTCTGGTAATTCCAATATATAGGCCACCTCTCCTACTCAAGCAATGATTCGGAAAGGGCCTATATATCTTGGGTTCAACTTGTGCCGCTTTCGGAAACGAATGAACCCTTCCAAGGTGAGACCTTCAAGATAACCCACCTAGAATTCAATCGGTCTGCATCGTTTATCAGCATACGACTTCTGTCTATCTTTGGCTGCCTTCATGAAGGCTTTGATCTTCTCAAGCTTTTCAGTTGTAGCCTCGATTACCTCGACGCTCCCCAATTCCTTCTGACTAATGTCACCCCAACAAACGGGTGTTCTGCATCTCCTATCGTATAGCATCTCATATGGTGGCATACCAATGCTGGCATCATAGCTGTTGTTGTATGAGAATTTGGCTAGCGGTAGGTGGTCATCCCAACTTCCCCCAAAATCAATCACACATGCCCGAAGCATGTCTTCCTATGTCTGAATGGTCCTTTCTGACTGACCATCAGTTTGGGGATGGTAAGCTGTGCTAATATGCAACCTCGTCCCCAAGGCGTCGTGGAATTTCTTCCAGAATTTGGAGGTAAACCGGGTGTCACGATCAGAGACAATTGACACCAGCACACCATGACGAGTTACAATTTCCTTGATGAGCAGATCAGCCAACCTCTCAGATGAATGTGTCTCGCGGATCGGTAGGAAGTGAGAACTCTTCGTCAAACGGTCCACAATCACCCATATGGCATCATACCCTTTTGGAGTAGGCGGCAACTTCGTAATGAAATCCATGGTGATGTGCTCCTACTTCCATTCCGGTATATCCAAAGGTTGGATCTTCCCATACGGCTTTTGATGCTCGGCCTTCACTTGTAAGCAAGTAAGGCACTTACTCACATACTCCACCACATCGCGCTTCAAACCAGGCCACCGGTAATCCTTTTTCATGTCTTGGTACATTTTTGTGGCACCTGGATGAATGGAGTATCGAGTCTTGTGAGCTTCATCCATGATCTTCACCCGCAGATCCCCAAAACAAGGAATCCACACCCGTCCAAATCGGGTTTTTTGCTTCATCTTGAAACTCTTTGACTTGCTTCAGTACATCACAGGTCATGATCAGCTGATATGCTTTGACCCGAATCGGCTCGGGCCTCTCTTTTCCGCTAAGGGCGTCTACCACCACATTGGCTTTGCCCGGATGATAGTGGATCTCACAATCATAATCCTTTATATGCTCCAACCATCTTCTCTGCCTCATGTTCAGGTCCTTCTGCTCAAAGAAGTACTTCGAGCTTTTGTGATCGGTGAATATGGTGCACTTTGTCCCGTAGAGGTATTGCCTCCAAATCTTTAACGCAAAGACCACGGCTGCTAGCTCCAAGTCATAAGTAGGATAATTGACATCATGAACCTTCAACTATCGGGATGCGTAGGCTATAACCTTTCCACTCTGCATTAACACACACCCCAACCCCGAATAGGAAACATCAGAATAAACCACCAGATCTTCACTTCAATCGGGTAATGTCAGAACAGGAGCTTGAGTCAACCTCGCCTTCAATTCTTTGAACGCCTTCTTTTGAGCTTGACCCCATATAAACTTTACATCTTTTCGGGTCAACTTGGTTAGTGGAGAAGCGATCTTGGAAAAGTCTTGGATGAATCTTTTGTAGTAGCCTGCCAAACCCAAGAAGCTACGAATCTCAAACGGCGTCTTTGGTGGCTTCCACTGCATAACCGTCTCCACCTTTACCGGGTCCACCATGATCCCATCAGGGTTCACCACATGACCCAAGAACTGAACTTCACGCAACCAAAATGCGCACTTGGAGAACTTGGCATACAACTTCTCATTTCTCAACGTCTCCAAAACCTCTCGAATGTGACCGACATGCTCAATCTTGCTCTTCGAGTAAATCAGGATATCATCAATGAACACAATCACTGATTCAAAAAGCTGTTTTAGGGATGTCTTGTTCCTTTACCTTCAACTGATAGTAGCCCGAACGAAGATCTATTCTTGAGAACCAACTGGCACCTTGAAGCTGATCAAACAAATCATCAATTCTCGGTAAGGGGTATCGGTTCTTCACCGTCAACTTGTTCAGCTCGCGGTAGTCAATGCACATCCTCATACCACCGTCTTTCTTCTTCACAAATAAGACCGGAGCACCACAAGGGGAGATACTCGATCGAATGAACCCCTTATCAAGCAGCTCTTGCAACTGCTCCATCAACTCCTTCGTCTCCGTTGGAGCCAACCGATATGGTGCCTTGGCAATAAGTTGGGCACCCGGTATCAGATCAATCTGAAACTCGATCTCTCGGTCAGGTGACACTCCTGATAAGTCTTCTGGGAATACGTCTAGAAAGTCACACACAACCGGTACATCGGATAGTTGTGGTGTTGGCGTATCAACATCCTTTACATAAGCCAAATAGGCACTACACCCATGCCTCATACACTTTCCTGCCACCGCCATCAAAATCACCTTCAGAATCGTAGTAACCCGATCGCCATAAACCGTCACTGAACTACCGTCAGGCTCTACCAAACGAATCATCTTCTTGCGACACACAATGTTCGCCTCGAACTCCGCTAACCAATCCATCCCATGAACCAAATCAAAACCACCCAAGGTCATCACGAACAGTCCAACAGGAAACTTATGACCTTCAAGTTCCACATCATAGTTCTCTATCATCTCAGAAATCCTAGTAGACTTACGTATGGCAGTTTCTACATCAAAGGGTGCCTCAAAATGTCTACTACAAACAACCCGTTTAGCACAGAAAGTAGCATAAATAAACTTTTACTAGCACCAGAATTGAACAACACAGAAACTAAAGTTTGGTTCACTAGAAACGTACCGGACACAACATCGGGGTTAGTCCTAGCTTTTCCTGTGTCATAGTGAATGCTCTGGCGCTCGCCCTCGGCCCTTCACCTCCCGTCTTCTTCGCCCCGAAACCCTCATCCCTCGGCTTCTTACAATATTTACTCATATGACCACTTTCCCCACAGTTAAAACAATTGCCCGCAAGGCAATCCTTTGCGATGTGCCCTGTCTTCCCACATTTGAAGCCAACGTTCAATCCTATCCTACATTCCCCCGCATGCTCCCTTCAACACTTGTCACACCTCCTTGACCCAGCTTTCGAAGTGGCCCGACAGCGGTTGTCCACCCGTGCCTTTTTATTACCGTCGTGGGATCACCCCGACCAACCTTTTTCCCGTTCCAGTTCCGATCACCACCACCCTTCTTGTTGGCTTCAGTCACAACCACCTCCCGCTCATCATATAGCCTTCCTGCCAAATCGACCGCTGACCTAAACATGCTCGGTCGGGCGGCGATCATATGCCTGCGAATATCCACCAGTAAGCCCTGAATGTACCTCATGATCTTCCGAGACAGAGGCGTCACCTGATCCGGCACGAGTCGTGCCATTTCATTGAATTTGGTGGTGTACTGCTGGTGTATCATGGTTCCCGCCTCCAGCTGTAGGAACTCTCTGTATCTTATCCATCTCCCTATGAGGGCAGAACACCTCAATCACCATTTTCTTCAACCCCTCCCACCTCATCCTTCCTGACGCCCGGCTACCCTCGGCTTGGACTATGTTGTCACACCAGCACAAAGCTGAATCCACAAAAGAGTGGGTAGCGAACTTCACTTTTTGGTCCTCCCGGCACTCGCTGATATCAAGAATAACCTTTATTTCCCTCACCCACCGGTGAGCAGCTGCAGCAGTGCCGTTACCGTCAAAAATAGGGGGCTTGCATCTCATAAACGCCCCGTAGTTACAGCCTCGTGCCGCCTCCTACACAGGCTCTTCTTTTTCATCCTCGATCATATAGGAGAATATCATCTGGGAGAAATTGAACGGGTGGTTCAGCACCAGAGCAACATACTCGTTCTGGATTTGATCTGACATCTCGTTGAATCCTTCTCTCCTCGACGCTATGCACTTAAGGATGACATGGGCCAAGTACTTAAACTGGGGGCACAAGTTGCTCTTATTGAGCACACCTGTGTTGATGTCCCCAGTGTACTTCATCCTCAGAAAGCATCCCTTAACGGTAAGAGGATATAGCTTGGTCGGGTGGTCACCATCCTCACCCAGATCCAGGTCTCGCCTAAGATCTGTTGCAGTAACACTGATCTCCTATCCGAAGATCAAGCTTCGAATACTGTGGGGCTCGGTGGACCTATCAACGGTAGCACCTTCCCAAAAGGTCTGCTATAGTGATCTGTATGGCGTGTAGGGTGTAGATATGGCCTTGAAGATTCTTGATCTCCTCAGAAAGGGTATGATCCCCGCAAACTCGGAAGCATTTTGAGTAGTAGCATTTAAGTGAGCACATATATTGTGCTTGGGGCTCATCGTACATCTATCAACCATGTTGTTGTAACACAAGAAACATATACATTAGATTTGTGTATAGGAGATGACAGTTGAAATTCAATTGTTTTTGATCAACCTGGTTCAATCGTGCGATTAAACCATACAACTGAGTTCAGTCGTGCGATTGAGCATGCGGCTGAGTTCAGTCGTGCGATTGAGCTTGCGATTGAACTTAGTCGTATGTTAAGCCATGTGGTTGAATCAGTCGCGCGACTGAGTCACCGAATGATTCATTCCATGCGATTGAATCATGCGCCTGGCTCAATCGTGTGACTGAGGTTTATTTGGAGTGTCCATTCGCATATTGCTCTATTCGACACTCCAACCTCGAATCTTGATCAAAAGTTGATGTTAGACGTCGTGTTTAGACTCATTTGATTCGCATGGACTCTAAATATCACTAAATGTCCTTTATATCAATGATTATGTCCATTTAAGTGGTCTATTTGAAGAGTTATTTTCTTTTCTTGGTTTTAGTCGATTAGGTCATTTAGGGTTTGATTACACCAGTTATTATGGTTGATTTCAGTCTCACAATACCTGTAAATGAAAGAGAAATCAGTTAGGATCAGATCAATAAGTAATCAAGGTAAAGGAAATTTGGGTAGAGTGTCTGCATATAAGAGAATTTTGAATGCTTTGAAGGGTGGTGAGAAATGAGACTGACTCACCCCTCTATACATATTGTTTTAATGTTCAATCGTGCGACTAGCCCATACGCATGCTCCATTCATCCGACTGGGGTTTAGTCGTGCGACTGTCTTATACTTCTTCATCCAGTCGTACGATTGGTTCATTCTGGTGATCCAATCGCATGGTTGCCCCATACTCATGGTCCAATCATTTGACTGTCTCATACTTATGGTTCAATCACGCGATTGGCTCATACTTATGGTCCAATCATGCGACTGGCTCATACTTATGGTCCAATCGTGCGATTGGCTCATAGTTGCAAACACTTAAACTTTTACTTTTTGATATCTAACATTATGAACACCGATCATCTCAGACATGACCTTTAAAACCATTTGATCACCTCAGGCGTGATCCTTTTAATTTAAAACCGTTTGATCACCTCAGGCGTGACCACTTTTAGTGAGTAATTCAGAGATTAAAACTAGTTGTATAGTCCGACTTTTACGTAACAAAAGACTAGAAAAACAGAAAAAACAACTTGAAATTAAAACAAAACAAGACATATTTTTGTGTTTTTGATTTGAGATGGATTTAAATCTTTTAGAAAGAACGTCTAACAGATTTTTCTTCCTGGACAGCACAACTTCAAGTTAATTTGATCATTTTTGGAAAGATTTAATATGGAATCATACAGGTATATCAGAATCATTTGGGACATTTTAATAATACATTTTGATGCTGGATTCTTGTTTTGACCGAGAGTCAATAGCACTTTTAGGAAATCATACTAGAGCTATAAGATGCACACAATGATTTTGACTGTCAAGAGTTGCAGCCATGATGATTGTCAGTATATTTGTCCTCCTAAATCCATACACTGATTTTTGACTCACATTGTTGACGAGTTAGGTTTATTTATTTCAACAAGCATTTGTGGATCCCACACTTATATGGTAATCAATATTCAGGAGTTTTTTGAGCCGTCTACGAGTATTTGACAAGAAGAAACTATTTTAAGAGCTTTCAAAGAGATGCCAAGCCTCAGGTCAGTGTCATCGCACAACAAAGAGGCGCAAACAACAATGAACTCTAGAATATTTAGGTTATGCTTATCCTCAGGTCAGTGCCACCGCACAACAGACAGGCACACAACCTATCTTCTTGTTAGAGCATTTATTTTCCTTTTTGCACATAATGCACCAATAACATAAGTTATTAGCTTGATTGCATTTAGCATTTTTTTCATGTGCTTTGCTTATTTTTATAGTAATCCCTTATTGGAAATACGTTGATTGTGTTAAACAGGGATAAAATGGGAACCCACAACAAGTTGTGCAACTTAGTTTGAATTTAAATCACCATTGAGGTCTACTCATCTTTTGTGTTGAATCTACCGACACATCATATAGTGAACTAGCAACCTCGAGGTCTACTTTCTCTATGTTACCTCAGTAGCAGACTAGTTTTACTATCATATTTTCTTTTATTTTGCTTAGACTTCTCAGACTTATACTTTGAATTTTGCATCTTAATCAATTAGATCCTTTTGAAATACCAAACAATTTGTTCCCTGTGTACTATCATTTTTCATAAATTTTGAATCAGAATCATAGAATTGACTTCATTTCTTTTAGCTAAGCTGCCCTCCCCCTTCATTTTTTAAGTAAATAAATACTGTAAAAAATTTAATTCTAAACTAAACCATTCTCCCCCTAAAATACTAAAACCAAAAGTCTTTTTGTGTTTTTGGATTTTAATAGACAGGAAAATAAAATAAAGTAAAAGAAAATAAAAAGAAACAAAAACAAAAAAAATGTCGGACTAAGACCTTTCATTTTCTAGAATCACATCACTTTTCTTTTTCACGCCATTAACCTCTAAAAGATATAAAAACCTCAGTTTGTCAAATGCTTTTGTGTAGAGGTCGGCGCGTTGAAAATCCAAATAAATTTTAACAACATCGATTAATTTTTTTTCAAAACAGTCACGTATAAAGTGATATTTAATACCGATATGTTTTGTTTTAGGGCGTTGGACTGGATTTTTGGTGACAGCAATTGTAGTAGAATTATCAACAAAAATAGGGGTGTTAGATAATTGCAAACCGTAGTCGTGCATTTGCTGTTGAATCCAAATGATTTGTGAACAGCAACTTGCAGAAGCAACATATTCATCTTCACAAGTTGACAAAGCAATTGATGTCTGCTTGTTACACTGCCAGTTGTCTAACCGTCTACCAAAGAACTAACATCCCGCAGATGTTGACTTGTAATTCATCTTGCCACCACCATAGCCCGAGTCACTATACGCTGTAAGGTCAAAGTCATCATCATGAGGATACCATAGCCCGAGTGTTTGATTAGCCTTCAGATAACGAAAAATCCGTTTAACTTCGATGAGATAATTTACTTTTGGTTTGGCAATATATCTTGAACAATGACACGTGCCGTACATAATATCAGGATGAGAGGCTGTGAGATACATAAGGGATCCGATCATTCACTTGTACATGGTAGCATCAACCAGATCACCATTTTCGTCGGGTGCCACGTCATGGTTCGTGGCAGGTGGAGTTCCAGTAGCTGAAGCATTCTCCATGTCGAACCAACTAAGGATATCACCTACATATTTGAATTGATGTAGGAAGATTCCTTTTGGTGTCTGATCCACCTATAAACCAAGAAAAAACTTCATCTCCCCCATGGCACTTATCTCAAACTCGGCTTGCATTACAGATTCGAATTCTTTGCATAATTCTTCATTTCTGGAACCGAAGATTATGTCATCCACATAAATCTGTACCAATAGTAAATCACCAACTTTTTCTTTGATGAATAACGTGTAGTCAATAACCCCTCTGCGAAAACCATGTTTCATTAGATGAGTTGAGAGTTTCTCATACCAGGATCTAGGGGCTTGATGGAGCCCGTAGAGAGCCTTGTTTAGTTTGTAAACTCTATCCCGATAATAAGGATCCTCAAATCCTTTGGGTTGACTGACGTAGACTGTCTCACAGATTTCACCATGAAGGAATGCACTTTTTACATCTAATTGATAGACTTTAATCTTCATGTAGGATGCATAGGCTAGAAAGATACGAATAGCTTCCATCCTAGCCACAGGTGCAAACACTTCATTGTAGTCAATGCCTTCAACTTGTCTAAACCCTTGAACTACAAGTTGAGCCTTATTTCTGATTATGACTCCTCGGTCATCTTTCTTACACTTCAAGACCCATTTAGTTCCAATCACCTTAGCACCTTTTGGTCTATCCACAAGGGTCCAAACTCCTAACTTTTTAAACTGTAGGAGTTCTTCTTGCATAGCACTAAGCCATGCCTCATCGTTTAAGGATTCACTTACATATTTTGGCTCAAATTGAGACACAAAACATCGATAAGAACCATCGTGAAGATAACCATTTTCCATGACTGAGGCATAATCAGCTTAGTATAGCTGATTTCGGGGTCTGCACTCCTGATAGTACATCCCCAATCATGTTGTCCAGGGGATGATACACAATAATTCGAGATCTGGGAGTGGTGGGAACAACTACTTTCTCGTCCAGATTTTGAATTCCAGGGTTAGTATCGGTAGTTGTTGGAGTATGAGGTTCAGAAGTGTTAGAGGTATCAATATCTGATTCTTATGTACTTTCATTAGCAGGAACCTGTTCATCAAACTCCACATTTTCAGTCTCCACTGCTTCATCATCAGAGGAGGACTCACTTACATCAAGCTCTCCCCCTAAAGGATTAGAAAAGTCATCTAGTGTAACCGATGTTGTCGAGTCTTGTGGAGGAGTGTTCAGAACATCGTACATCATTTTAGTCGATAACTCATCATCAGGAAGGGAGGGAGGTAGTTTGAAGGAATTAAAAAAATCCATCATAGTCGAAAAAGAAAGAAGGTCATTTTCCAATAGGGGGGGGGTGGTGTATCTTTGAACATCAACATTGCACCACACTTCTACCTCACCCGTTGAGTTGTTATAAACTCTCTTGTTTGGTATACTGTATCCGAGAAAGATACCTTCTTCAGCCTTCTCATTGAACTTCCAAATCTGAGTTTTCTTCAATAACATGCACAGTGTACCAACATGTTTTACCATGACGTTTGACCACCAAGACTCTATTAAAAGTGTAGCATGAATTAGCCAATGCCTCGTTCCAAAATTGAATAGGTAGTTTAGAACCGGCTAACATCGTTCTTGCTGTCTCTATCAAGCTTCGATTCTTTCTTTCAGCAACCCCATTCATTTGTGGAGTGTTGGCAGACGTAAATTGATGCATAATTCCTTTCTCTCTACCATATTCCTCCATCCACCGATTCTTGAACTCTGTTCCATTGTCTAACCAAATCTGCCTTACTTTCAGCTTGTAGAGTGATTCCAAAGTAGTTACTAGATGTTTGAATGATTCAAAAGTCTCTGATTTGGATTTCAGAAACATCACCCAAGAGAATCTTGAGTAATCATTCGTTACTACATAACAGTACAAATCTCCAGCAATGCTCTTTATGCTGACTGGGCCTAACAGATCCATGTATAGAAGCTCAAGAGAAAGGTCAATTGAATTAACTTTCTTTCCCTTATGAGACTTCTTGGTCTTTTTCCCTTTCTTAAATGCTATGCAAAAATCCAGAAGCTCGAAGTTCTTGACCATTACTCCATTCAATAAATCATTCTGTATCAATGTCCCATTCTCCTACGCTAGGAGATTGAATCCCTCTCTGTTTCCTTTGACAAGAAGCATTGGACAGTGTTCTCCGTTGTGGAGGCCTTTCATAGATCCTAGACAAACAGGTCATTATATCTTGAAGCTGACATTAAGACTTTTTGCTCTGGGATAATATAATCCTTCTTCAACATGTAGCACTTCTTGTTGTCAAATACAACTTCGAATCCTTTATCATAGATCTAGGAGACAGAAAGTAAGTTGTTCTGTAGTTGTTGAATGTATTTGACCTTATCAAACTTAACTTTCTCGTTTCCCACTTCGCCTTGAGGGCTGATGTAAACTCCTTTATTTCCAGCAAATGATACATGTCTCCTTTTAATTTGTTTGACGTTGAAAATGAGAGACAAGTTCCCGGTCATGTGCCTGAACGCCCCACTATCAAAAATCCATGTATTTGTGATAGCGTTGTAGCGGACACCCTGCACATTCAAAGGAATTTATCAGTTCAGGTTTGGGACCCAACCCTTAACTGGCTTGGGTGACCCAGAGGAATCACACATCATGAACTCAACCCACTATCCATTAGAGGTTGAGGGCATATTGTTCTTCTTGTTCTCATTATCAAACACATTACTTGATTTTTCTATCCATAAACCAGTTTTGTGTAAGGCTTTTTTGTGATAAATAGACGACTGGCTTATAGTTTGAACTTTAGGTTCACTAATACTCTTAGGTGGAGTAATAGATCTCCTTTTAGAAAAACTTGGTTTTGTATCATAAAGTTCAATTTTCTTTTTTCGGAGTTTGATAATAAGGACAATTAGAAGAAATATTTCCTCGTTTTCCACAACTATAGCATGATCTCCCTTCTACAGGTTTAGAAAAATGTTTATGTGGGGTTGAGTTTGGTATGGGTGTGTGATGAGTCTGGTTGGGTTTAGTCACTTCTCTTTTAGATGTTTCGGATTCTTTATCAAAATTAATTGTTTGAACATTTGTAACATCTTTAACCTTTAGTTTATTTGGACTTTGACGTGTAACACATGTTTGGTTAACTAGTTTAGTCATTTTGGGTTCAGAAGAATACATGTGTGAACCTGACCTTAAATTAACATTTTCAAATTTATCATCAAAATTTTAATAGGTATTTTTCCTTTTAATATCAAAGTAGACTCCTTTTGTTTAGTGCTATCCTTCATAGGTTTTCCCGTAGAAGCGGGATCACTAACCAGAGGAGTGGACACCACATGATCCTTAACTGGGTTGTTATTGATTGGTCTACTTTTAGTATTCAGAAGGATTGCATGTGGTGGTGGAACTACTTTGTAACCCAAACCTTCCCCACTATTTTGTTCTTTCACTAAGTTTTGAACTATGTGTGAAGAACTAGCCAAGCTGTGTAGTTTTTGTTTTAAAGAATCAACTTCGACTTCTAAAACTGCTTTGTCTTTCTTTGTTTCTTCTAAAGAGTTTAAATAGAACTTTATGTCATTTGCTTGGTTTAAAGCAACAACCTCGGTTTCTCTTAGTTATTTTCCCAAAATTTCTATTTTCTCTTTGTAACAGCACTCATTTTGTTTTAATATATGATTTGCCTCAGTGCAAAGTTGTAAATCATTTACTAAATTATCGTTGTTTTATAATAACCTTGAAAATTTTAGATCAATGCTATCCCTAAATTTGTCACATTCAGAACAAGCATGTTTATCAAATAGTTGGTCATTAGAACTTACCTGTGAGGAATCAGGCGAGTTAGCCATCAACGCTGATTCAGTTTCTTCGTTTACTAGAGATTCTGAGTTTGTTGCTCTGAGCTCTTCCATGACCAAGTGATTTACCACAATTACAGCTTCTTCTGTATCTGACATCGTTTGTTCAGCTGTGGTTTTACCTTCACTGGTAGATCCATCATCCAATGCCTCAACACAGGCAATGTTTGATTCACCCGGGGACACAAATCGGAAGGACCAATCTTGCCCTTCATCACCTCGAGCAGTCAAGGCCTTTGTCACTTTGCTTGAAGATGTAGTTCTGCAGGATCGTTGAAGGGTGTAAGTTACAACGCAACAACACAAAAAGGAGATTAACTAAACTTTAATCAAATAGTTAACTGGATTAACCAAGTTGAGACACTAAGAACACAAGTAATGCAAGAGATAGAACACAAAGAACACAAGTGTATGGTTTTCAAGAATGCAGTATATTGCTTTTTCTATATTCTATTACAAGTGTTACAAAGCATAATAAAAAAATATAAGAACATGAGATAATTATACTACATCCTACAACCGGCTATACTTTGAAAGCCAGCTGGATAAAATTGACTAGACACAAACAAAATCAATTGTAGAGTCAAAAGGCAGATTGCTTTTTGACTAGTGACTATGACATGCCATAGCTCACATCCTTATCTATTACAAAAAGGATAAAGTACATAAAGTAGAAAGTTACAGACTCAAGACCTCAATGTACAGTTACCAAAAGCATGGACCT
>BJCM01161725.1:1625-13200 GCA_018326385.1 Flaveria bidentis
CGGATTTTTTTTATTGGATATAACCAAATATATTTTGTGTGAAAGTCGACAAAATATCACATAATAAGTGAAAGCATCTATTGATTTTTGTACCGGTCCCCAAACATCCGAGTATATTAATTGTAAGGGTTTTGTAGTATTAAATGAGTTTGTGCCAAAAAAATCTTTGTGACTTTTATTGATGGAACACAAATTACAATGAAAATTCAGTAAATTAAAATGCAAGCCTAAACATTTGGCTAGTTTCTTGAGAATCCGAATGGAAGGGTGCCCGAGTTTGTTGACGAGAGTTATAGTCGTACTTTCCTCTTGCTCTTTCAATTTTAACTCCTCTTCAATCCTTGTCCTAGAAGTTAGCTCAGCAAGGTGAAGGCTACTCAGGTGATTTCTGATGTGGGCAACTACCTTGGAGTTTGAGGGGTTGGAGAATGGCTTCTCTGCTAACTCAGCAATATCAAATCTGCTCAGGTGTAGCAAAGATGAGACATTAAGCCTGTTTAGCTCGTCATTCTCTCTCTAAACAACAAAGTTGTGAGAAGAGTCTTTAAACCTCCCCTGGACAATCTTCTTTCTTGGGATAAGGAGTTTGCTAGGTACTTTGTCCCCCTTCTTGGTATCCAGCAGAGTCACCAACTTACTTCTTAGCTTCTTCTCTTCATCAATGAGTGAATCTGAGTTGAGTCCAAAAAGTGTAACAACCTGGTCCAATGTTCCTCTTAGCAGATCAAAGAATTAATCTCTTGTAAGGGAACATGAGGATCCATCAACAAAAGTTAGTTGGTGACAAAATCCTCCTCACAAGAGACATCGCTCAAGGATGTGCATCTGATGAGCTTCATCTTGATCTCCTTAAACTCCTCCAAGGAGAGATGTTTAGAAGGTTGAGGGGAAGGTCTGGATGGTTTTTTGGTAGGTAGTGGTGTTTGGGTTTTGGGTAGTGTTTTAACTTTAAGGGTAAGAAGTTGAGGTGGTTGTGGTGATGAGGTAGGAATGATGGTTGGTATGGGTTCAGGGGTGTAAGGTTCTAAATTGGGTTCAGTTTTGATAGCGAAGGGAGATGGAAAAGGCTCAGGTTGAGGTTAGGGTTGAGTTTGGGTTGTAGGTTGGGGTTGAGGTGTTGGTTTGAAGATCATCCCCTGTCCCCTTCTATACATCTCTTTCCTTTATCCCAAGCGAATGTCAGCCTTGATGTCACTGACATGTCGCTGGAGTGTCTTTTAAGACATGGGTCCCATTTGCCTACCAGAGAAGCCATGAGCCCGAAGATAATCCTTCATCCAGGCCTTCTCACCTATCTTCTTTGCAGCAATGACCCCAACTTCTTCATCCGTTCTCCTCTTCTCCCTCATCTTCTCTTTTGTAGCTTTATTCCTCTCTTTTTCCAGCTGATCCAACTCTTTGTTGAAGAGCCATAGGATTGTGTCATTGTTGTGTGGAGATAGTTCTTGAAGAGAGAAAACCCTGGAGGTTAGGAAAGTTATCCTTTCCCTCCTAAGCTACAAATTAGCTTCCTTTTTCTTCCTTTCTCTTTCCCCCTCTAAGGCCAACCTTGTTGCTTCCTCCTTTATCTCAATTTGCAGTATGGTTGCCTTTTCTAGCTCTACTAACTCCTCTAGTGGTAGTAGGAGTATATCTTCAGTGACAGCTCTAAGCTTGATGAGCTGTCAATGATCTTCACCTTTTTTTTGTTTTTAACTGCCTCCAAGTTGACTGTAGCTGCTTTGGAGCTGCCAGCTAGCAACTTCCCAGTTGGAAGTCTACCTTTTCTTTTAAGTTTCTCAATTCTCTCCTCCCCCTGAAGCTATTCCGCAGTCATCTTCTTCTTGCCTTTTAACATCTTCGGAAGTGCTAGACTTTGGTGGTTCTTGGATGGAGAGTTCAGGTTGAGACATGATGGATGGTGATAATAAAGTTGTCGGTTGAGAAAGTCCTCACTATTCACCTCAGATGCCAGTTATAGAATTGCATTTGTGATGATTAGATCCTTGGACAAAGAGAACAGGCTTTCCGCAGCTTCCATCTCAGCTTCGAAAGTATGAGGAAACACACTATTTGTCCCAACTGTATCAGTTGTTGGACCATGAGTCCTCATTACCCCTTCGAAATGAATCTCAGGTTCCATTTGGGCCTTAGGTTGACCAACTTCTTCCATATGGTAGAAGGTGCACTTAGCCTCTGAAGCTCTTCAGCTCCAAAGTATATCACAACCGCGTCAGGGCTAGGCTAATCAAAATAAGATCTCAATAGAAACTTGGAGAAGATCCTATTGAGATCTCTGAGCATCCTTGGGTCCATTTGCAGGACAACTTGAGGAGGCTCAGGAAAGACTGTTACTATAGGAGTCGGGTATCTAGTAGATAAAGAAGCTAAAGCTTGGCTCTGTGGTTCCTCTATTGATTGTCTCTAAACATTCTCCCTTTTTTTGGTAGCATCATCTTGATAGCTAGAGGAAGAGGTCAATGAGACCTGAATGGGTACGTGCCTGGTAGATCTCTCAGTCTGTTTCTTAGCTAGTTGAGCCTTGAGATTTTCAATCTCAAGTTGCAGAGTGGCAGACCTATCCTCTAAAGTCTTAACCTTTGATTCTAGGTTTGAGACTTTAGAAAGTAGGTCTTGAATGGTGAGTTGCATACTACCCTCATCTTCCTTTGAAGAATCACGGGGAGATGAGGTAACATACCTTGTATGTTCACCCTCACCACCAGATATGGTTTCTTGGCACCCTAGTTTCCCTTGCCTGAGGATGTCTCTTTTAGAGCCATCAAAAGGCACGGTTATCGCAGATTCAGTCTAAGAGATGACACCGCTGGCCTGAGAATCCAATGAGTTTCCTTTTGTAGTGGCAGCTGAGTCTACATGAGTCCCCTCCACATCCGTGGGACTTACCTCAGTTGGTTTTAACTGATGTGTGCTAGAGACAAGAGGTCCCTCTAGGCTCTTTTGATCTGATAGAGGGTGTCGTGGATCAACTTCATTGCCATGACGAGACATAATCTCCTTATTAGTTCTGATTAAAAGGTCAGTAAAGGATAGGGAAGTGAAGCCTACTGACCCGAGACGTTGGTCAATGTCTATTGGCATTGAGCCTTTGGTGGGGCTGTCCTTTTTGGTTTCTCAGGAGAGTGTTGGGACTCATTCTAAGGGCTTGTGGCCTGGGTTTAGGGCTCAGGGAATTGAGACTGAGGAGACTTAAACTCCATATTAAGGTCAAATAAGAAGGATGGTGAGACCTCTGACTGAGTGGGAGCCCATGGTTCCACTCTAGTCTTTTTGGTTTGAATAAGAGGGGCTTGCTCAAACAGAGTAGACTAAGCAAAGGTTCGTTTGCGTCTCTGGTATGTGTGTTTGATGGGGTGAGCAGGAAGATCTAGCAAAGTAAGGGTAGTTGTTGGTATGGGTTCATCACCTGTAGGGTGAACAAGGATGTCACCAGGAGCCATTAGCTTAATCATACCTGGAAGAAGCGCAATGTGTCTTCCAGTGAAATTGGTGGACACTCTTTTCAAGATCTTGAAGATGGTCGGCCTCATTTGTGGGACATGCAGAGTAGCTGCATAGACATGATTACTCTGGTCCAACTCATAGTTGATTATGTGTTGGATGAATCTAGGATACATAAAGAATGTGTCCTTTTAAAGGTTCCCCATAAGATTAGTCAGCACAAACCTTGAGTAGTTGAAACGAAGGCTCTTCACCAATCCATGAACTAGGCAGCCCAGTTCATATGGGATTTGATGCCATCCCCTAGACTTATTAGACAAACAATGGAGAATAATGTGAAGTAGGAACTTCCAGTTGTAGGAGAAATTGAACTTGTACACTATAGATCTACTCATATCTCCACCATATCCCATTTGGATATATGTGTCATTTAGGTCTGATTCGGGGAAGTCAGTAAGAGTGCCTTCATCGTGGAGCTCCAGATGCTCCCAGATGAGTTGTTCAGTAATGATTAACTCCTGGCAAGAAATGCTCGACCTAATAACCCTAACTCCGTTTAGGAGTACTATCTGACCGTTACCCCAAAATTCTTCCACGTGATTCAAGTAAACGGTGGGGTTCACAGTCAGAGTGGTAAAGTAGGTAGATTGGGTAAGAAAGGAGATGATGTCTTAGAAGTCAGCATCCTTGGTAGAGTCAAGGAGTGTGACTTGGTTGTGTTAAGGGTTGAGTGCCATTGTAAGAAAGAAGATGATGAAACAAGTTTGAGCAGGGTGAATTTGGGTTGAAGGAAGCTTTGGACAGTAAATTTGGTAAAAAGAGTAAAGTGAAGAGTCAAGATTATTTAAATGGGTGGAATAGCGATTTTTGGGGTTATGATAAGGTGAAAAGATGGTTTGGGGTAAGATGTGATAGTGGCGGTAAGATTAAAAACCATTTAAAAAATTCCGACATCATTAAGAAAATTCTTGCTTTTTACTGTGTAGGGCCCAAAGATTTCCGTTACATAGTAAGATTTTCTTCTGAGTATAAGGATTTCCGAGGGTAATCTTCTTCCGAAGCCAATTTTACTTCTGAATGGAGAGCTTTATATGCTTCGGAAGTAGATCTAATACTCAATCAATCGCTTCTTCCGAGACTAAAAACTCTTTCGAGAAGAAGATTTCTCTTGGAGAAATTTTGCTTGGAAAGATATGAAAAGAATCTTCTGAAGGTTAATATCTCTTCGAAAAAACCCATACTTAGAAAAATTTAACCTAGTAACAGGGCTTAGATTTTTATGACAAAAAACATTACACATTTCAAAAAGGTTTTCAAGTGAGATAGATTAATCAATGTTTATCATCCCAATAGCTGTAATGAGATATTTAAATCTTTGTTCATCAAAGGCTTTAGAGAACAAATCAACATATTGTTCATTTGAATCAAATTTGATTAGTTTGATCAAGTTTTTCTCATGAATATCTCGAATGAAGTGGTACCTGATATCAATGTGTTTTGTCTTTGAGTGATTCACGAGATTTTTAGTGATGGAGATAGCATTGTTGTTGTCAATGTAGATAGGAGTGCTTATGAAGTTGAATCCATAGTCTAGCATCTGATTTTGAATCAAGAGCAGTTGAGCACAACAATTTGCAACAACAATGTATTTAGCTTCAACAGTAAATGTAGAAACACAGGATTGCCTTTAGCATTCCCATGAGATGATCCTTCCACCAAGAAATTAACATCCTCCTTATGTGGATTTTTTGTTGAAGTTGCAGCCACCATAGTCACTATCTGAGTAGCCATAGAGATTGAAGTTGCTATTCCTAGGAAACCAGAGCCATAATTTAGGTGTTCCTTTGAGGAATCTAAGAATTCTCTTGACAACAACTAGGTGAGACACCTTTGGAGCAACCTGATATCTTGCACAAATGCATGTAACAAATATCATATCAGGTCTACTTGTTGTGAGATAAATCAGAGACCCAGTGATTGCCCTATACTGATGTTGATCATTATCCTCCCCTTCAGATTCAGGACAAAGGTCATGGTCTCTAGGTATATAGGTGTCTTGGCTGGCTTACAATCCTTCATATCAAATCTCTCTAAGATATCAGAGACATACTTAGATTGATTCATAAAGAACCATTCCTTCATCTGCTTCACCTGAATTCCAAGGAAAAGTCCATTTTTCCCATGAAACTCATCTCAAACTCTTATTCATAATTCTCTCAAAGTCTTTACACATTTGGTAATTTGAAGAACCAAATATGATATCATCAACATAGACCTGAACGAGCAATATGTCTTTCCCAAACTTCTTTATGAATAGAGTCTTATCAATGGTGCCTTGAGTGTAACCATTATTCAGGAGAAATTGAGACAAAGTCTCATACCACAGCCTAGGTGCTTGGTGTAGCCCATAAAAAACTTTATCCAAGTTGCACACATAGTTGGGATGTTGTGGGTCTTCAAATCCTGGAGGTTGGCACACATAGACCTCCCTATCTATATTTCCATACAGAAAGGCACACGTGACATCAAACTGATAGACAGTAAAATTCTTGGATGCAGCATAAGCAAGGAAGATTCTAACTGCCTCAAGTCTTGCAATAGGTGCAAAGACATCAGTATAATCAATTCCTTCCTCTTGGGCATATCCTTGAACAACTAGTCTAGCTTTGTTCTTGGTGATCAAGCCTCTATCATATCTCTTGTTTCTAAAAACCCATTTGGTTCCTATAGGTACTTGACTAAAAGGTAGCGGGCAAAGGTTCCAAACCTTTTTGTCTCTTGAATTAAAGCAACTCCTCTAGCATTGATTCAACCCATCTACTATCCTTTAAGACTTCTTCTACTTTCTTGGGTTCCATCTGAGACAAGAAGCATGAGTACAAACAGACATTTCCATGATGAGTTTGTCCCCTTGTTCTCACGCCTTCAAAGACTTCTTCTATGATGTTCTCAGCTGGATGAGTGTTGTGAATCCTTAGTCTAGGAATCACTCCAGTTGCAAAGATAAATCCAAGTTGGACATATTTTTGCTCAGGAGCATGAACACATGCGCCAGTTGTTGTTTCAATGCCATTCAATGATGACTGATTGAATGAAAGAGAAACATCATCATCAATGATTGGCTGAGAAGCAATATTAACTGTTGCATGTTCCTTCAGAATACTACTTCTGTCAATCGGTTGTTGTTCATTGTCACTTGAAACAACACTGGTTGAAGCTTCACTATCTCTTGAAAGAGTCATACTACTTGATCTTAAGATAGTTCGAGTTGGATATTTAGTCACTTTTGGATAATTTGAACAGGGTTTGGGAAACTCAAACAGTTGATCATGATCATTTTGAGGACCTGCACTAGTTGAAAACATTCTCACAAGATGTATCAGAAGAGTTGGGAAACAATTCTAAGGCAAATATGTAATCAGGGCCATTCCCCCTAACACAAGGAGTGTGCTCATTTACAACAATGTTAGATGATTCCTCAAATTGTTGATTTTTGATGTTATAAACTCTATAAGCAATAGAGTTGGAGAAATATCCAACAAAGATAGCATCATCCGAATTTTCAACAAACTTTGCCAAATTGTCTTTTGTGTTAAGTATGGTACACCTGCTGCCAAAGGACCTTAGAAAGCCAATGAACGGTGGCCTCTTGTTCCATAGCTCATAAGGAGTTTTTCCATGTGGCTTAACTAAAACAACTATGTTCTGCACATAGCATGTTGTGCTGAGTGCCTCTGCCCAGAAACTAAGAGGCAGCTTTTAGTCAGCCAACATAGTCCAAGCAGCCTCAATAAGTGTCATGTTCCTCCTCTCAGCAATACCATTTTGTTAAGGAGTTCTAGGAGCACTATATTGTCTGCAATCCCTTTTGAGTTACAGAATGAGTCAAGAACTTGATTCTTGAACTAAATCCCTTGATCACTTCTGATTATTTTTACCTTGTGATCAATTTGATTTCTATTTTAAGAATAAAAGATTTTAACATTTTAGCAGTTTCATTCTTAGTCCTTAAAAAGAATACCCATGTAAATCTTGTAAAATCATCAACTATCACAAGACAATATGATATCCTTCTAATGCTCACTATACTTGTTGGACCAAAGAGATCCATGTGCAATAAGTGTAATGGGGTGGTGATGGAGTTAACAACTTTGGATTTATGAGATGCCCTATGTTGCTTCCCTTTCAGGCATGCAACACAGTTATCTTTGCAGAAAAATTCCCTTTTAGACAAACCATGTACCAAGTTATTTTTAACCAAGTTATTCATGGTTTTAAAATTGACATGACATATTCATTTATGCCATAGTGTTGACTCATCACCATCAGCTTTGGAAAGAAAGCATGATACTTCTCTTAGTAGGGAAGCATAGTTCATGTCGAGCTTGTACATATCTCCTTTCCTGGGAGATCTAAGAAGCACCAATTTGAGAGGAATGGTCATCCTAGGTTTAAGGATAATGCACTCATGTTCTGTGAAAAGCATTTGGTGCTTTTGATCATAGAATTAAGAAACACTTAAAAGATTGTGTTCAAGGTGTTTGAAAAAGTGTACTTTGTCAACCTTTAACTTACCATTGGATACACTCCCTCTACTAGAAATGTATCCTCCAGCCTCACCTCCAAACAGAACAAGACCTCCATCAAAATGTTAAAATTGTTTAAGGAGAGATATGTTCCTAGTCATGTGCCTGGAGTATCCACTATCTATAATCCATGCATTATTGTTCTTGTCATATGGATGTCCCTACACATAAGGTGAAAAAGTTAGTTTTTATTTGAAAGCCAAGCCATGTTGGTCTTGGGCTCTTCCAATAAGTATTTTATTGAACCAAAATTAAAGCATGGGATTTCAATAAGTGTTTGTGAAGAGGAGGCTTAGACTATAGCATCTTCTTTGATCTTCCATTCCATCCCTTGGTTGATCATAGAGGATGAGCTTGTTGAAGCTTGAGCAGCATGGCATTCTTCTGAAGCTTTTTTCTTCTCAGAAGAGGCCTTCAGCACATTCTCTTCTGAAGCAGTCTTCTTCTAGGATGGTTTCAAGGGGACTCTCTTGGCTTTTTGAGTCTTCATAATTTTAGCTTCTGAAGCCATTTTCCCTTCAAAAGAAGGATTTTCTTCCGAAAGCAACCTTGCTTTGAAAACAGGCTTTCGATTTTTTATCACTTGAACCATTTGATAGGGTCCAAATGAGAACCCTTCACCGACTCCTTATTTCTTAACATTATTTTTGCATAATGTGTCCTAGCAGGATTGTAATAACAATCTTTGGTCATGTGGTTTTGCAAACCACACATTATGAATGCAATTTAACCTTCTGGGAAAGTGAAGGTTGTTGTTTCTTGGTCTTCTTGTCTTCAACATCGATCTTTCCCTTTCCCTTCTAATCCTTTTGTTGGATAGGTGTGTTGGTACTACACACTTGTCCAGGTTCAAAAGTTCCCACCACCTGGAATCCAACTGAGATGAACACACCTTTTTGCTTTGGGTCAATCTTCAGCTTTTATTCAACCACTTTCTTTGGAAGTTTTTCTGGTTGCCTTAGCTTGGTTTCTTCTGGCTTTGGTGGTAAGAGGTTGGTCATCACTAGTAAGAGGGGTAGGGTCTACCTGGATCTTTCCAGTGATGGTCTTCATACTTGCATCATTCTTTGACTCATGAGAAGGTGGGTCAGTAGATGGAACCTCTTGCTATTCAGTACCACATCTTGGTTGTCTAATAGACTCATAAGAGAGTGGTGGAGCAATTTCATTGGTCCCCAACCCACCTTTGTTTTGCTAACAAAGTTTTGAGTGAGAGGATGATGCAAGGATGGCTTGGAAGTTTTGCTTTGAGATAGTATGCTTCCTGGCTTGAGCCTCAACTGTAGCAAGCTAGGCTTGAGCCTCAGACAATTTGGATATCAAATCCTTTATTTAAGTCTTGTAGTTTGTGTGTTCATGTTTTAAAAGAGACAGTTTTTTCTAACTCTTTAATTTTTCTTTAATAGTTAGATTTAGCTCTTTTAAAGTCAGATTTTAAAATATTTAGAAATTCAATATTAGATTTAATTTCCATATTGTAGTCCTCATATAGTTTTACCTTAGCAATACAAGTTGGAGTACAGAAATGTTCATATACCTTATTGTCATCTGTTCCAGCCATGAGTGCTTGAGCAGTAGTCACATCCTGTACCATAATGCTCTAGTAAACTTCTTGAGCTACAACTGCTGTTTCAGTTGACTTCCCACGGGCTTTAGGTGTAGACGCTTGTGAGGAGGCATGAGATGTTCTCGGATTTGACTTGGGAGCCTTGCATTCCCTAGCAAAATGACCAAGTTGGTTACAGTTGTAAAACTTTGCCTTGGTTTTGTCAAACCCAAACTTGTTGCTGGCTGGGTTTTGAGGGAATTGCCTTCAAGTTCTCTTGAAGAAATTCTTTTCTCTGTAGGTAAGCAGAGCCATTTGTTGGACTATGTCTACGTACTCCACATCATCTAGGCTAAAGCACTCTAGATCATCAAAGCAAACTAATGATCACTAGAGTTCCCATTAGCTGAGATAAAGGCACAACTATCCTGAAAAGAACCTTGCTAAGCCTGTTGAGACCTTGGAGTCTTAGGAAATATGATGTAGGGTCCTGAAGAAAAAGATGGCTACTAAGAGTAAGTCAGATACTGCTAAGGTTGGTTGGGTCCTGAGCCTTCAGCAACCACTAAAGTGTTGCTAGCAGGAAGGCTTAAGGGTCTGCTCATCGGGTGGCCTCTCTTGTTTTCCATCTCTACATGATATCTATCAAGAATACCGTATAGTTCAGTCACGGTGACGGAGTTTAGATTCTCTGTCCTTTTGATGGAGACATAGTAGAACGATCACTTATTTGGGAGTTCACTCATGAACTTTCTCGATTGGTCTCACAAGTCAATGGTAACTCCCACAGACTGAATGGAAGCAATAAGATCCGTGTACATGAAGTATTGTTGGCTGAGGGTCTCTCCAGCAATGTAGGTTAAGTTCTCAAACTTTTTCTTGAGTGAATCTTTCTTGGAATCGTTGGAGTTAGAGTACATTTGTGACAGTGCATCAAATAGCTCTTTAGCTGACTTTCAATGCTCAAACCCCACCATGATTGAGTTGGGTATAGTAGTCATAAGAGCCATCATAGCATTGTTGTTTATGTCCATCATCTTCCGGTCTTCATCAGAATAGTCTTAAATATCCTTCTCGATCATGGCACCGTTTCCTCCAGGTGTAGCAACCTTAGGCTTGTAAGGACCATTGACGATAGACAACCACATTTTACCATCAAGGTATCTGATGAAACCTTCTATGCGTCTACTCCATTGTCTAAAGTTTTTAGGGGTGATGATTGGTGCTTTAGTCATCATCCCCATCTCAACTTCTAATTTCTAAATAATGGCCATTTTAGAGTGTGGTAAAGAAAGGAGTGAAAACAAGTTGATTTGGATGGTAAGATCACAGAATTAAGAGCCTAAATAGCTCTGATACCAATTTAGGATCGATATATGTCACTAAACATTTGGTTTTCTGTCAAACTCACTTCTACTCACACTATTATGATGAAGCAGAATCTCTCAAAGAGTTGATTATAATATACTAAGTAACTTAAGAACACAAAGGAATAATTTTCAAGGTACTTATATATATTACTTCTCAACTCAAAGTTTACAAGACTCTTACAAGCATGATACAAGAGTTACAATGAGAAACTATATATACTATCACCTACAGCCAGTTATACTTTGATACCAGCTGGAATCCTATAACTAAAGCATATACTACAAAGCTATAGTTAAGGTATCTTAGATAATGTCTTATCTAAGTTATTGTAGTCATAACATGTCCATGACTTACCTTTTGTCACCAACTAAAGTTAGCAACTTTACTAACAAAAAAAGGTGAAAAGTGGAATAAAGTATTGTTGATACATATATGTACCTAGATCCTGATCTAAATGTAATATGTCTTACACATGTGTAATGATTTGATACTTAATGAAATACTAATGGTTGGTTGTGTTTATTATGTTTAATATTTCATTAATAAAGTGTTTAACGTATATTGACTTTACAAGTTTATAATTGTTTAATGTTATATCTATTTATATAATGTATTGATACACGCATATATG